>JAIFKG010001602.1:0-37591 GCA_020351975.1 Phyllosticta ampelicida
GGCGACGAGTTGTGCAAGCACGGGGGGGGAGAGCGTGGGATGATGGCCTTGCAAGAGGGGTGCCGTTGATTAGAATCCGCCTCGTTTCGACGTCATTACAAACAATCGTACATGTAAATCTGCGTCCCGAATTTTGACTGCGATTCGAGCCAAAACAAACGTACACCAGCTCCGCTTCCCTCGTTCTGCTCATGCGCGCACACCTGGGTATCTCCGCCTCCTGTACAGCCCCCTACGCATCGCCATCTCCGTCATATATGCTCTTTGTGCCCGTGCGTTTCCCTCCCCGACCGACTGGTTGTGCTGATGCTGATGCTCTCGCTGGCTTGGCTCAAACCCAACGAACAATGCTCGCATGCACTATTATAGCTCTCTGATGCTGTTCGTACAATGATCGACCGGGTTTACAACGCCGGGTAAAGGGCAAAGAAAGGAAGAAAAACGCCTGCAAAAATGCCTGTTTCAAAGGATTGGAAAAGCCGTCGTGACGCAAATGGTGCGAGGAGATGAAATCGTTGCGTCTTCGTGATATGAGACATCACCGCTCCTGCCCGGTCTACACACTACAATTCTTCATTACAACTGCCTGCATTCGCTCGCCGTCTTGCTCATTCGTCGCCGACCGCTCGCCGAGAGTCGTTTAGTCGCGGAACTCGTACGGCCGCTGCGGCCGCGTGTACTCCTCATACTCAGTCGCCGGGCTCAAAGCACTCGGGGCAATGTGGAAGGGCTCGGGAGCAGGGCTCGGGCTATGGCCGTGTGTCTCGCCAGTCGTAGGACGATAGGCCGGATGGTTTGGGCCAAACGTATCGGCTGCGCAGTCTTCACCGGCACCCCAGCTGACTTGGCGGCCCGGGTGCTGCGGATGCGGGTTGGGCGAGGGCGTGTTGGCGAGGCGGTCCAGGTCGACGAGCGACGAGTAGCCGGCTTGCAGCGTCGACGTGCGGCCGGGGACGGGGCCGCCCATCAGCCCAATGTGCTGCGAGTCGGCGGCTGGCGGAGGAGAGGATGTGCCTCCCATGTTGTGCGGGACTGGTGGGACTGGCGGAGCGCCCTCAAAGTCGTTGGGGTCGTGGTGGTCGTAGTGGGACGAGGCCGTCTCAATATCGTTGGTCTCGGCGCTCCAGACGTTTTCAGTGTCGAACTTGGATGTGGGCTCGTAGGCAGTGTTGCCGCCAAAATAGGTTGAGTTGTCCGCGGCAGGAATGTGTTCAGGTGATTCCGAAGTGCCTGGCAGCACACCAGTGCGGCGGTAGACGGAAATGTAATAAAAGGAAATCACCGTGGTGACCAAAAACAGGAGGCTGTGCTCATCTGTTAGTGGCTTGTTTTGGTGTGTTTGTGGAGAGAGGGGCATGCCCCTAGGGCGCGGTTGGGGCACGGGGGACAGGCGAATACACGTACCAAATAATGACTCCGAATCCTACGGTTGCTTTGCTGATGTTGCACCTAGTCTTGCTGCCGTAGGCAAACGTCGAGCAATTGGCAGTAGATGTCTTCTTTTCGGAGGCGCCCTTTTTCATGCCCTCGCTGTTCCATGTTGCTATGCAAATAAACGCGGCAAACCAGAAAACCTGCGCTCCATCAGTTTCCATGGATTGAATTGTAAAGATGGTTCAGGGGCCGTACTGTGTATAAGCCGTCGAGCAGCGCAAAGCCGTAGGCGCTAGCAAAACGCACCGTTCTACTCCACATGGGAACACCGACGAGATAAATGAATGCGGGCATTGTGAGGAAGCACTGGCAACATTAGAATAGGCTCTGCTTATAGATTGGGGTTCCCCGGGCAGAACTGGAGGCTCACCAATGCAAAGTAGTAATCTGTGCGGCCGTCGGTTTCTGCACTGGTCAAGACGGCGAGGGTAAGACATCCCGCGACAAAAATGAGGAAGCCCTGCGCCGCGTGGGCTGCGGTCTTGATCTTCTGTATTTTGCTTTGCTCTAAGCGCATGTTGGGAGCGCTGGATTGGTCGATACGAGGGGACAGGCGGCGGGGAGGAAGTACTGTGTCTCCCTTAGACGTAGGACGACGTCACAAGAATGACTCGCGAAGAAGCGGTAGTGTGTGGAATGGAGAGGAGAGAGTTGCGAGGGCTGCCGGGCACGAAGATGTAGATTTGGGGAGCAGAGTGGCGCGGGGGAAGAAGACTGTGAGCTTGCTCCTAGGAGTAAGCCTCGATGGTGGCCGCAGCTGTAGCGAAGCAGCGGTGTCAAACCTGAAGCCAGGCGCACGCACAATTACGCGGACGGGGCGATGATGGGCTCCTGGTGTGCCTGGGGCCTTATTTTAGTCGTGTAGCTGTGGCGCAGGTCACCGTCGCATGGGACGGCCCGAACAGGCCCGAACAGCGGTCGACATGCCCGTTGACCCTCTCTGCATCGCGGTTTGTCAGGTGCATGCCGAGCAAACATTGAGCCAATGGGGACTTCAGTACGCAGTCTGTCGGATTTGGATTGAAGCTACCACCAGACACCCCTCCCCTCGTAACCCTAACCCAAGGTTGTACGGATTACAGCCGTGCCGTCTTCAGCGCTTGTTCAAACATCCGACTCCCACAAACCCAATCAAGACCCTGGAGCCTGCATCTGGTCGATCCGCTGAGCATTTCCTTCGAGCCTTCGAGCCTTCGAGCCTTCAAGTCCGCGTTGTCTCCTCAGTCGCTCTTTCCACGGGCCAACAATGCGTCGACCTCTTTCTCGAGGTTCAGCAGATCTGACTCCTGCGGCTCAAACTCCAGCGCGTTTCTGACCCACTCCTTGGCCTCCTTCGCCCGCCCCATTTCCACCAGACACCTGCCCCTCCTCCACCAGGCCTTTGCGTTGCCGACCTTCTTGAGCTCGACGCTCGTCTCGGCATCAACCGCTCCCTCGGCCCAGTTCTGAGTCGCCATGTATGCTTGTGCCCGATTCGAGTAGAGTCCCGTCAGTTCCTCTCTGACCAAGCCACTCGGCTCCCACGCCGGCCGCTGCAGCGCCATGTCGATTGCCAGGCTGTACATGCGAATCGCATCGCCGTGCTGACCCTTCTTGTACGACGTGTTGCCAGACTCGCGGAGCTTGGTGATTTGCGCGCTGCGCTTGGGGTGGACTGGCACTGGAGGTGGTGGCGTTTGTCCAGGCGTGTCGAGCGAGACTATGTTGCGGTGCAGCGCGTTGACTTGGTCAATCTCTTTCTGGAGTGGTATCGAGGGCGACGTCGCCGAAATGGCCTTTGTCTGAGGGTGCATGTGGAGAGGGAGCTGGACAAACGTATCCTCATCCATGACGGCGGTTTGCGGTTTGCCGTTTACGGTTTGGCGTATCGGGAAAAGACTCGGGCGTGGCAATGCGCGAAGGCTAGGACCGTAACTTGGAAAGGCTTGCCGTAGAGCGAATAGATGAGCGGAGCGTGCGCTGAGTTGTGACGTTAGATTGGAAGTGAGTGGATGATGGCCGGTCGCTGAAAGAGGACAGAGAGCCATCTCTTGGATACGTTGGCGCAGAGCCAGTGCCACCTCACGTTGCCTCAGCCACAGTGGCGCTGCCTCTCGGCTCCATAGGCTCCTCGATCGACGGAGTCCGGCCGACCTCCTCGAATCCGTCTCCACCCAGCCGTCCGTATAGGAAGGCCATGCAGAGGCCTGTCCTGCCACACACCGCTGGCTCCATGTGACGCCATGACAACTCTCGAGCCAACCTTGCGTAGGATTTCGGCGCCCCCGGGACATCTGAGGAGACGCTGTAAACTTCATCAATGATTCTACCTTTGCCGATAACTAGTGAAGTTGCTTACCTAGCCCCCAGAATTTCGCTTCAACCCACTCTTTGCTCAACCCACTCTTTGCTCGCCCCGCCCCTACTTCTTCCTTGGACATGCCGCACTTTTCCCACGCTCCCGAAGCGCGTCTTGGGCGCAGCGACTCGAAGAACCCTGCCACGACCTGCAAGGGTGTAACGTCTGCTGGCAAGCCATGCCGCCGCGATATATCCGCCAACAAGCCCTCCAAACATGGTGTCTTGGCCGTCGCCCAGATTGACGACGTTGAGGCTGCTGCTGCCTTTTACTGCTGGCAGCACAAGGACCAAGCCGAGCGGTTGGTGCAGCAAAACCAGAGTACGCCAAGTAAGCCCTCGAGAGCAGACACTCACATTGTGCCCTTGCAACAGAGGAGCAGTATAGACACATTGATCGGCAGGTTGGGAATATTGGATGTCGAGGACGGCAACAATAAGCCCAACAAGAAGCCGAACAAGGCTGGCCAAAATGGCGGTGGCAGGGTACAGAGGCCGCCGACGTGGAATAACGTTGAAGGACCTCTTCTCTCTGTGCCCTCAGGGTTGGCGTCTAATGGGGAGTACCGCCTTCCAGTGCAAAAGGATGAACCGGGTTTCTGGGCTTCGCTCTGCTGCATGTGTCTGGGCGGCGACGATAACGACTACGAGATCGTGCGTCGGAAGAAACAGCAAGGAAGCCAGCCAGGAATGAGCCAGGTCCCTCAGACATCACGGCCACCCCAATCGTCGAAGCCACCACGACCATCCTCTCGTCCCTCCAACAGCTCTTCGCCGACTATTGACCCCAGCAACAAGACCTCGTGGCTCCTGTCCTTTATTCCATCATCAGTTTCTCCCGAAAAGGCCTCTCAACTTCTAGCTGAAGCTTCCAAGCCTATTTCGAAGCACGACGAGCCCGGCTTTATCTACATCTTCTGGCTGACAGAGACGGCGGATGATGCCAAGCCTTCCGACAGAGATGCTTCCGACCTTCTTTCAGCACCTTCACGTCCAGGGGCAGACCGTCGTACCAGTGATCTGCTGCGCTCGTACAGCATTAAGGCCGATGGAACCGTTCCTCGAGGAGGCAAATCCAGCAAAAAGGAAGAGAAACATATTCTCCTCAAGATCGGCCGTGCAAACAATGTCTATAGGCGGATGAATGAATGGCAGCGCCAATGTGGAAAAGTACCTTCCCTTGTCCGCTGCTACCCGTACGTGCACTCGGCGCAGTCATCCCCATCCTCTTCGCCTGGGCCGTCAACACTTGTGGGGCCTAAAGGCGACGGTACAGATGATAAGGAGGTGCGCAAATGCCCACATGTTCATAGGGTTGAGCGACTGATCCACATTGAATTGGAGAATCAGCGTGTCATACGCGATTGTAAAGAGTGCGGCAAGCAGCATAAGGAGTGGTTCGAAGTCGAGGCAAGCAGGGACGGTGTTAAGGCTGTTGACGAGGTTGTGAGGAGATGGGTGAGGTATGCGGAGGAGCTTGCTGCCTTAAACTGATATTTCCTGATTTTTTATTTTCATTGCGGTCTGCATTTCCTTGATTATGGCACTTCCATATTGGATGAAGTTGATTTCAGCATCTTAACGGCATCAATCAAGGCGTCTGTCTTCGTTGACTGTCTCGTATTAGAAGTTGCATCACATCATGGTGTTTGTCAAATACCGAGCTCGGTTCATTATAGACATGTCACAGAAGTCGCGTTCTGGTTCCTCATTGACTGATCATCTTCATAACAATCACATTCATGAGAAACTTCAACAGCACATGGAAACGCGTCTCGCGGTCATCGATACTCGGCTATCGCAGTCGGATCCGACATCGTAACCCCGAATAGCGTAATCGGCATCAAAATTGCATCCGACATGAGCCCCCGCCCAATTCGATGTTTCTGCCGGCAGCACTCTCACCGCCTGGAGTTGGCAAGGCGGAAAAGACCTTTGAGCGTTCCGACGCCGTCAAATGCGGCCTTAGATCTCGACGTGATTTTGGCAATGATATCGTCCATTTAGAAGCATCGGTCTCAGAATAATGCCCGACTGGGCACCCTCCGACCCTGAGACTTAGCCAAACCAAGGTCGTGGCAGCCCCTGTCAGCCGCTCCCGCCCCGCCGCCTGAACTGCCGTTGGCCTCTGTTTGTTTGGCGACTGCGGGGTGCCCCGCGTAGCCAACGTAATGCATGGTACTCCGATTGACATTGCCGGCGATCGAGAATGTTGACTTGCGACGGCCTTGGCTGCTATATAGCATGCCTCTTGCCATCTTTTTCTAACCAGCAGTATTCCTCATCGCTGCAACCCGCCTAGACAGCATGGGAAGCGTTCAAGATCTCCGCATTGCCGTCATCGGCTCAGGTGTGTTTCTATTGTTTCAAAATGCCGACAGTACTAACTAAAGCTTCTAGGTATGGGCGGTTTGGCAAGCGCTCTTGCTCTGGGAAAGTACGGCTTCAGAAATGTTCACGTCTACGAAATTGCGCCCGATCTCGGATTCGTCGGAGCGGGTATTCAATTGGCAACAAACCTTGTCCGAGTACTGGACAAACTGGGAGTATGGCAAGAGATTGAGGCCGACTCGGTAGACCTCAAGGGTACGAGCATTCGGGCGGGCTCTACGGACCAAGAGCTGGCCTACGTAGACCTGAACTACATTCGCGAGACCTATGGCTACCCTCATATGGTTGGACACCGAGCATCCTTGGCCGGAGGACTGTACAATGGCGCTAAAGCCCAGCTCGGTGTTCACTTTCATCTTGGATCCATTGTGCAAGAGGTCAAGTCATTTGGTCCCAACGCCAAATTCGTGGTACAACCCACCGCTGGCGGAGACCCATATGAAGTGGACGCGGACATCATCCTCGCTTGCGACGGCGTCAAGAGCAACATTCGCGCCCAGATGCTCAAGGAAACCGGCGTCACCGCATCCGTCGTCGACACTGGTCAAGCCGCCTACCGTATTCTCCTGACCCGCGACGAGATGAAGGACGACCCCGACCTCCTCAAACTCATCGACTCGGAATGCGTGACGCGCTGGATCGGGGAAAAGCGTCACATTATCGCCTACCCCATATCCAACAAGACCATCTACAACATATCAACCATTCAGCCTGACACTAACTTTGCCGAAGCACCGTCAATAACCTACACCACCAAGGGCTCCAAGGCCGAGATGCTCAAGGTGTTTGGAGACTTTTGCCCCATGATCCACCGCATGCTGGATCTTGTCCCCGAGGGCGAGGTTGTAGAGTGGAAGCTCCGCGTGCACTCTCCCCTTCCTTCTTGGGTTCACGGAACTACAGCCCTTGTTGGAGATGCCTGCCACCCCACGCTCCCACATCTGGCTCAGGGTGCAGCACAGGCCATTGAAGATGCGGCCGTCCTTGGGGTTGTGCTTTCTAAGATGCCCGACTCCAGCCCCGAGACAATCAACAAGACACTTCGCGTCTATGAGCAATTGCGCAGAGAGCGCACCGAGACGCTGGTCGAGCTCGCTGCTCAATCAGGCCGCGCGCTGCATCTCGGCGAGGGCAAGGCCAAGGAGGAGCGCGACAAGGCATTCGCAGCACTCAAGTCCGGCTCCAAGATCGGTGGCAAGGTGCCGGACAAGTGGGCAGACGCCGAGGTGCAAAAGATGATTTATGGACACGATTGCATGAAGACTGCGGATGAGGAATACGAGAAGCTGTTCAATGAGATTGACGCTCCCAAGATCGACGGCACCAATGGCCACAGCGCTTCGTTATAATAGCGCGCTGCGCCGACTCTTTTTAGTCCTTGCTTGGTCGTTTTGGGCGTCTTGGTCAAGCAATTGTCCTGAAGAGTCTTTAAGGTTGTTGACACTGTTAGAATGTGAAGATTAGGTGCCTTCAATGAACATATTAAATCAAACTTGTCATATATGACCTTGGCTTGACACGCAAGTCCCGACAGCTTCATTCCGGATGTCGTATCTCTCGGACAACAGTTGATCTTATAGGAATGTATCCTTATGTCCTTTCCACTCCACGCAGCTGCTTACACACCTCGGTCCCAGAAACGCACCAAATGGATGCCTTGGAAAAACTATCGTAGATATCCGCCCACTACAGACACTACGTTTTGTTTGCTAGACATGTCGATTTCGTGCCAGCGGTATCAATCAACGGTCAACTGGTTTCTGTTACATGCAGATTCCGCACGCCAACGACCGTAGACCGCGGGCTTGCGGGGTACACATCAACTTCCGAGCTTGCCACTCCGTCCCTCACCGCGCGCTTCGAGGAGAAGATCTAAAGGTATAGGCTTCGCCAGCCAGAATACTTAACTACAAATTGATCACGTTTTCGATCAGACATAATAGCCACAGCAACAGACTTGGAGAACAATGCTGACCGTCATCGCCCATGTCGCTCTCACGCTCTACCTTTTGTATCAAACGGTCATCCATCCGCTAGCAAAGTATTCCGGCCCACGCCTCGCGGCCGGGACCAATTTCTAGAAGATGTATCACTTTGCGCTAGGCGACTAAGAACATGCAATTCTCGAGCTGCACCGCAAATTCGAGAGTGTTGTGCGTCTTGGGTCAAACAATGCCGACATCAGCAGAGCTGATGCGGGTCAAGAAAAAAATTTGACGGCAGGTAGGTCGTGGGTTAAAAGGTAGGACACGCTGCTAGATTTGGGAAGGAAACGCCCTATTGAAGATGGCATTCACGACACACAATGGCTTACCTACAATCTGCAGCCCCTTCAATGACAGCTTCACTGCGATTCGTCCCAACGTCGGTAAGACGGAGGAAGTGTCCCACTCGGCGCGCAAACGCGCTCTGACGCCGGGCTTTTCGATGCAGTCGGTTGCGCAGATGTAACCACACATCGACTCGTGCCTGGCTAAGCTGATTTTGCGGCTAGATCACGCGGTAGACGCAGGCGAGACCGCCAACTTGAAAGATTGGGTCACATTATTCGTCATCGATGTGCTGGGCGAGCTGGCTTTTGCGCCGTCCGTTAGCATACTGTGACAGGGCGACGTGGGCGCACTGCCGCCGCTGAAAGAGCATCTTATGCTCGCTATGTTGAGTGGTTAGCTGCTCTGGCTGGTTCCATATGTCAATAAGTAATTGTGATAGCTCCCATTCTGTATTTGCATCACGTGGTCGAAAATAGGGGGAAGCTGCGCCAGATAGTTGTAGCCCAACCCTTAAGCCCCCCCTGAGTCCACCACTGACGTCTGCAGATGGCAATGGACTGCGTTAACGATCGCCTCAGCAACCAAGATCCAACACGCCGCGACTTCCTCGCAAAGCTCATCGAAGAGTACCATCGTGGCGTCAAATGTGGCCACAACGAGGACGGCATGCTCGACATTGCAGACGTACAGACCGCGGCTTTTCGCTTTATCATCGCCGGTTCTCACACCAACGCCACGACCATCACGCTCCTCTTCTGGCACCCGCTGTGTAGCCAGGCGGCTCTTGAGAAACTGGAGCAGGCCAGCTTGGCCCAAGTGCCTGCCTCGCCTGCCGAAACCTCTCTGCCTGAAGAGCAGAGCAGCAAAGATGCTGCGGCGGCATACACGCCCTACACTTCAACAACGCACCTGAAATACCTATCTGCCACCGTGACTGAAATTCACCGCATCCCGCCTGTATTCACCATGCAATTGATGCGCGTGGTCCCCTGCGGCAGGGCCTGCATCGGCTCCTCCCCCTTGCCCAGCAGGATCGACGTCTCCATCTGCAACTTTGCGCTCCACCACGACCGGATCATCTTTGGTAGCGATTTGGAGAGCTTTGTCCCCGAGTGCCGGATGGGCGAGAACGCAGGTGCGAAGCAGAAACTGCTCATGCCGTTTGCTGCGGGCCATCGCGCGCGTTGGGCGCAATTTGGCGACCATGGAGATTCATAAGGTCTTTGTCAGTTTGGTTATTAGGTATCGCTTTGAGCTTATGGGAGAGCATGCGTGTAGCGATGGAGAATAGCCCCTAACAAATAGCCTTGCTGTTGTGGACTCGGTGGATCCATTGAGGGTGAGGTTGACGAGGCGGTAAGAGTAGATGGAGATGAGAAGGAGCAGGTTGAAGTTGGTGTTGTGGACCAAAACTCACGGCGGCCCCAGCCTTTTCCACGGGTGGTGCCTGTTCCGCTCACCTTGTGTCGTTGATTAAAACTTGAGCCACCTTGATTTCCAGCATGGAATATTTCATCTGATCACCAATCAATCCGATGCTGACATGCAACTGAAACGATTGCCCCAAATTTACACGAGTAGGAGTTTTCAATTGGGATTCTTGCGCTCGTCAATGCCGCTGGCAATTGGAACAGAGTCGAAAGTGTTGCATCTTCTCGATCCCGCCTTCTTTGCGGCTCACCAAACTCTATTATAACCGGACTAGGTGTGTTCGCCAATGATAAATCGCCTCAAGTCGAGCTGGCTTTGCTTGTGAGCAAGTTTGAGTTAGTTTTTCGACACTGAACACTGCTTACCCAATCCGGAATTTCCTCTTTTAGCGTCCCCGTGCCGCCCACCACCACCATCACTACCACCCACCACTGGAAGCGACATGCGCGCGTTGGATCGAAATTTTTCTTGAACCATGGAAAACTTCGCAGTCTGATCCCGGTTTGCGCTGACGATCACGGCAATTGCATGCATCAACAGGTTTCTAAGCCCTCGGGATCGACTACATATATAGAGAAGAGCATTTCCGCCTGACTTAGGATTTCAATTCTGTCCAAAACTTAAACTACTCTCACCAAATACTCAAGATGTACGATGGTGAGCCCTGCGACCCCGCCGTGGTGGGTCTTCCTCTCAGCGATTTTCGCTGCATCAAGGCCATGGACTGCTGCACGGCCTTTGCAGCTGCCGGGAATGCCTCTCAAGCAGAAACACCCTGGGCGGGCCAATTCGTCTATGGCCACTGGACCGTGTGGTACTGGATCGTATCAATCGGGGTACTGACGATACGGCATGCTTTCAACACCATCATGGACAGGCGCGCCTCATATCGTCGCATGCCATCTTCTCCTCGCCAGTCTAGCATCGGGGTCTTCCAAAAGGTCCAGGCACTCGGACGATTCCTCTTCTACAGATCCAAGGGTGAAAAGTATTCGTGCATTGCTCTGCCGCGGGCTGGTCTTTTGGTCTTCCTCGTCGTCACCATGGTCTTTCTGGCTGGTATCATCTTTGCTGAGCGGCCTTACTACCGTCCGCATTTTGGATACGGATCACCGCCCATTGCTATTCGCTGCGGTCTCATCGCCTTTGCCTGGACTCCACTTCTAATCGCGCTGGCTGGAAAAGCAAACATTGTCACCCTGCTAACCGGGATTAGCCATGAGAGGCTGAATGTGGTCCACCAGTGGGTCGGATGGATTATCTTTGTCATCAGTCTAATCCACACGATTCCATTCTTTCTTGCAAGCGTTCGAGATCGCGGAGATGGTGGTTTCCGACGCGTCAAGAGCGAATTTTACTACAATTCTCCTGACGTTTCCGAGGTGAGAGAAGTTGGGAAGTGGACAGAATACGTGCAACTAATCATTCACGCATAGTATTCCGGAACACCACCACTCGCAATTCTCTTCGGTCTTTGCATCTTTTCCATCCGGCAAGTCCGCGAACGCTTCTATGAGTCGTTCTATGTTGGCCACATCCTCCTTTCCATCACCTATCTTGGCCTGTTGTTCTGGCACTCAGGCAACGAGCGCGACTCGTGGGCCTACCTCTGGGCCACACTAGCTGTATGGCTGGCCTCCTGGCTGGTGCGGCTCTTTTGGTGCATGCGATCAACCAACGTGCGCTCCCCTTGGTTCACCGGCGCCAAAGCTAGGGTCAAGCTGCTTCCAGCAAACTTGGTGCGCATCGAAGTCGAGCGCCCCCTCTTCTTTGAGTTTACCCCTGCACAGCACTGCTTTTTGCGGTTCAATCACATCGCAGTGTATGACAATCATCCGTTCACCATTGCGTCGGCACCCACGCAAGGTGTGGAAGAAAAGGCCAAAGCCTCCACCATAGTCTTTCTCGTCAGGGTTCGCGACGGCTTCACTCGTCGTCTGGCCGCCGAGTGCGAAATGTCCAACAACGAATTCCTGCAAACATCAGTCTCACTGGACGGGCCTTATGGCGGTTTCCCGTACCCACGGCTGGAAAACAGATACGATTCACTCTTGCTCATCGCCGGCGGCAGCGGCATTTCAGCCTGCCTTCCGTGGCTCTCTCACATGGCGTCATTGACGCGCCAGGTTAGGTTGGAGCGCATGACGCTTGTGTGGGTGTTTCGCGAGGCACAGAGCTTCGACTGGGCGGCTCAGGAACTGCAGCAGGCCGTCACGGCGTGCGCCGCCGCCGGGCCGATGATCAAAATCCACGTCCGTCTTCACATCACGGGCGCCTGCGGCTTCTTTTACGCCAACGATGCACATGCCGACAAGGAGTTACGTGTCGATGCCATCCGTGACCCGCTGTACGAGCGCATGAAGGCCGTGGGCAAAGTCGTTGCGGGCCGTCCTGATCTCAGAGATGAGGTCAAAGTGGCGGTAGCGGCGGCGGCTGCTGCCGGGGCCCCGGACAAGAGGCACTTTGTGTTGACGTGCGGGCCCAGGGGCTTGAACGACACGGTTGCGAATGCCTGCGCTGATGAGCAAAAGTCGGTCTTGCGCGGTCAGGTGGGCGAAGTCAAGTTGCAAGTTGAGACGTTCAGTTGGTAGTATTGGTTGCGAAATAATCGGAATTTGTGAAGACTCACCTTCGTTCTCAGTTCCATCTTGTAGCATTAGAATATTGTCTACCCGTATGGGCTAGTCTTGATTCTCAGTTCCGGATTCCTGACAGAGAACGGGAATCCCTTGAGGAAAAAGAATATTCCAGAGGAGCGAGACTCCGCTGCAGCGTGTCAGCTTATTCCCGAACGCATGTGCCACTACTTGGCAGAGTCCTTTTAGACTGTCATTTACTATATAGTTTTGTTGCAACGAAAATCATTACGGCTCTAGTATGACTAAAAATGGTCGGTGGTGTAGGGGTAACATGTGCCGCGGCTACAGTCGCTCCCGCAGTGCGTCCCAAGTTCGAGCCCTGGCCGACCTGACAACTGTAAACTTTTTGAAAGACCTTAATTTCTGATTCTGATGGCATTTGGAAGCGTGGTAGCGAAGTACCACAGCATCCAAATGCCGTACGCGCTTTGTTGTTTTGGGCTTGGCGAGATCAGGAGGACATAAAGACGAAACGTCTTGATTTGATGGTATGGGAAAGTTTTCCGGTGAGGTTGGTTTGATTCGGTTCTAGGGTTTGGCGATTAGACATACTGTTTTTGATTGAAAAGGAAGAAAATCCAATCGGGATTTTGGGCTAGCAGTCTATCACATATATATCTCTCTCCCTCCCTCTGTACGATATCTTGCGCCGGCGCCGGCTAGCAAGATTTCCGCCATCCAGAGTAATCCCAAATCCGCAAGTTTCCAATTTCCGCAGTCTCTTTTCGTCTGCCACATGGCACAATCCAAGATCCTTTGCGTTAAAAGGGGAACTCCAAGGTGCTAGATACCTACAAGACCGGGAATCAGCAAAAAAACACCTGCTCTACTTGAAGGGAAGACTAAGCTCGCATTTGAGAAAACCGCTATTTTGAAGCATTTATGAGCAGGTCTGGCGGCCAGCAGCCCGGAAAATATCGATACACTGGGCGCCAGTGTAGGGGTTGTCCGGCTGGCCGTCCGGGCAGGAGCAGATGGAGCTGATGCTGGAGCCGTCGGCGGTGCACACAACGGCGCAGCGGCCCTTGGGGTACTCGCACGAGATGGCGCCGCCGATGCAGCCACGTAGGCCGTTCTGGCGCGTCCGGAGGAAGCCCTTGTTCTCCGAGGGTGCGGCCAGGCCGGTCGAGGCAATGCCGAGGAAGACGACACCCGTAGTTAAAAGCTGGGAGAAGTGCATGATGTGGGTGGTGAGGGACAAAGGTTGGTAGAGCGGGATAAAATTGAGAGATTGAGGTCCGGGGACTGAGGAGAATACTGATGATGCAGCAGTGAGGTGGATTGCAATCGTCTGATGGTCAGCGCTGGTATACTTATACTGTTTCCTGGGACATGTTAGTCGTGCCTCTAGCCCTTGTCGAGATCCTGACAGTCATGACCGCGGACTGTTGCGATCATTTGACCCAACGACACGAGACTTCGACGCCTCTCGACCTCTGGGTAAGGGGGCGGAGCATCATTCTCAAGCCTGAGGGACCCTCTCAAATGCCCAGCCAGTGATTAGGAACCTTGGTGTTGCCCTGAGTAGTCCTGGGCGATCTCACAAATGGTGCTGGTGAATACCGGACGCCCAAGCGTCAACGCCAAGTACCTGTTTTTGAGCAGGCTTACGACTTGCCTCTTGCGGTAAACAGCTAAGCAAGGTGATCTGAGCTATCTTTGACTCGAAATCCATGGATAGAGAGAGCACTGTCAAACGCCAAGGGAGTGGCTGATTTTTTGACCCCTTCTTTTCATCATCAACCCCTTGTACATGCCTTCGGGCAGAATTGACACAAAATCGCCCCGCTTGGTGTAAGTGGAACTGACCACTTTCTAACACCTTGTTGGTGTAAGGATTAGGTGGCAGTCAGGATGTGGTCCGCGCTGACATTAGAAGATCCGAGACCGCTTAGGTCTCCTCTGTTGTGTTCATTTTGTATCTCACTTTCCAATATTGCTTCCTTTCATTTTTCATTCTTCTTGTTCAGCCTTGTAGTCTGCGGAGAAGAAGTCGAAAGATACCAAAGAGGTGTGTGTGGTGTGCAGTTATCTAGAAATGGGGGGCCTGGACAAATTGGCCGTCACCCGCTCCAAGGCGTAGATACTCGGTCACTTTTACACGGTTGATCTTGGGAGTCGTGCTGTTTGACGGTCCGGAAGATTTACTGCTTTTGAAATGGGGAAGTGGGATAGAGGCCTCCCGTCCGTGTGTGACTTGTGAATCTAAGCTACTGAAAGACTGACTCCCTCTCTTTGCATCACTGACTCCTCCCTCTCTTTTGGCTTGGCATGTCGCTTGCCTAGATGATTTTCGAGCTTTCAGAGGCTTGAAGTTGTTGTCACCTACGTTAGTCGGTCCGCCTTTCAATATGACGCGCAGCCAACCAGAAACACATTCTAGTTGTCAAATTATCGGATTAGGCAGGTCGTGAATACAGCGCCCTGTCGGTCATCTTTCGGCCATGGCAGCTACCGCCGCGGTCAGGGCCGGCCACCAACTACAGGAACCAGTCTTGGCGACTCGTATACGTCTGCTCAGCACGTGGTGGTCAATGAATCAAGAGAACTCCTTTATGACGTTTGTTTTAAGCTTATCCTTACCACTGCTTTACTGCTCATGCGTGCTCGCAGCCAGGACGAGTTGACCGATATTGACCAAAAGAGATCGAAAGTAAACGTGGAGCACCATTGCCGTGTCTCCTTCAAAAGTGGCCCTCGTTCAGTAGACTGCTTAGGCAATCTGGTAGCGGGCCGACCGAGTAGTTGGTGGTCCGTCCCGCCATGCAGTAGTTCTCGTTAAGCTTAACCCCAGAGATCTGGCAAGGCCAATCTTGTTCGCTAAGAGATCCATGAAGGCAGATCTGCACTCAGTAATCGACCGTACAGCTTACTGGCTCGGAGAGATCCGCACTGTGCGAGCAAGGCTGACGCGCGCCAGCTTCCAACCGGTTTGAGGATAGCGCCCGAAATGCTGCCTGTTCACTCCATTTGCTCGTTCTGCTTGACAATTTCGGTGACTCGAGGCATCCTGCTCTATACAATAGTCCCCGTCCTCCACAGCCTTCACGACACGTGCCTGGATAGAGAGAGATAAGTCAGTATCCATAATCTGGTCATCGAAGGCGTATAAGAAGTGCATCCAGACCGCTTCAGTTGAGTTGATAGTACCATAATCTGTTCCCTCCTTCAAAACAAACCAACCCGACCTCCCTCATAGGACTTCACAGCCTCTGTACCTTTTCCACCCACCCACCTCCAAAATGCACGCTCAAAGAATCGCTTCCATGTTCGCCATGGCTATCAGCCTGCTCATCGCGCCTGTCCTGGCCCAGAACGGTGAACGCACCTGTTTCGGCGGCGCCATCTCGTGCGAGTACCCCAAGGGTATGAAATTTCTCTCTTTGACATCCAACATGTCTCTCACTGCCAGAACGAAGAAAGCTGATGGCCGAATCTCATTTTCCTCAGGACGCTGCGCCAAGCTCTGCCAGGGTATTATTGGCCCATACGGAACCGCCTGTGACTGCCCGGATGGCCAGGAGGACAACCCCTACACCGGTGCTAGCTGCATCACCATCACCCAGGCAATGGGTCGCCAATCTTGCTCGACTTAGGATGCGACCATGCATCTTTCGGGAACTGCGAGGGTTGAGATGCGAGATTTCTCTGTTTATTTTTGTCGTTTTGGGTAAATGGAGTTTTGTGTTACCTAGGTGTCTGTCTCGTAAAAGCGATAGCCACAAATTTATTCGGAGCCTCGCGAACAAGCTACCCAGCACGCGAATTTGCGATCGAGAATTGACCGTGTGCGTGCTACTGTCGTCCCTTGTCTCTGTGCAGTCATTGAGCCAGTGGCGGTGTGGCAGCCCGCAGGTGAGAGCACTGATGTGTCGTTGGCCCCGGGCCACTGCAGGCCCCTGGTGTGAAGAAAAGAAGCCCAATAAATCGGCGCTGACCCGTCTTCTCTTTGTTTTCTCCTTATTCTCTTCGTCTTTTCCTTGTCTCTTTTCCGTTGTTGCTCGACATGTCCCTCTGCTGGTGGTGACGAAAACTCGCCGTGAGTGTCAACGCATCTAGATACTTCCGCTCCATTGCCGCATGATGGTCGAATACCCAAATCTGAAACCAGTCGCCAGTCCAGCTCGCAGCGAAGACGAAACCACGAATATTTCTGGAGCTAATAGGTCAATTCTGCTTGTTGTCTTGCTGACAACAGAAGCTCCACTGGTGAGTGTTGACTCGGTACTTGGGATTTTCAGCTTCCCCGCATGATGACCAAAATCCACATTCCAAATCTGAGCAGCCGACCCTTCCAGTCTCTACGATGGTGTGATATTCCTTGTTCTGACCACAAGACTTTCTTCCTAAATCTGTCGCTGTTGGGTTTGGCGATGGGATGCTGAATCTCGGATGTTAGCAGTGTTTTGATAACGGTGTGGCGGCGTCGGGCTTGATGGGCTGCTTTGCATCACCTGGTTGCTGTCGAGCCGGAGCCTGAAAGCTGCTTTTGGGTATACTTGCCATAACAGATGTAGCCGGCAGGTGGCTGCTCAGTGTAAGTAGGCGCACTCGGCGCTTGACTGTCGTGGACGTCCTAGGTCCTAGGTCCTCCTCCTCCTGGCACCCGCGCACAGACCACATCAAGGTGTACTTAAGCTCGCCTCTCTTCGCCCAAGATCTTCTCTTTTCCTCTCCAGCCCTCTTGTGAGCCTTCTCTGGCCTCCCTCCTTTCGACGATACGCTAACATGACCACAGTGCCATTTTGGCTTAGATCAAGTGTAGTATCTGTTCTGATTAGTCTAATCGCTGATCCGGGTCTATGGACCCTTGTTCGATTGACCTCTTTTTGGCCATTGACTGAGCCCCTCTGGGCTTGCCCATGCACTCAGTAACAGTGTCGCCCTCGTAGCACTACCGAGGGCTGATGCGATCTGACTCTTTTCATCGATTGGTTCGCCTTGTGCGGGCTCTTGAGGACAAGGTCTTTGGCCCGTCTTGGTTTTGTGTCGCTGTGGAGGTTCTAGGTGGTGCTTTGTCAGTTGGGCTCTATGGGATGATGGCAGCCCGCTCAAGCAGGCTTTGAGCTCTCTGAGCATGATTTGGATGAGAAGACGTGTTCGCATCTCTTGATTGTCAAAGCCTGTGAGGTGAGCCTTTGCGACATGGCGCTCAGCAGCTGCACAGCGGTCCACTGGCTCTGAGCATAGCTGACTCTAGCACCCTTGTCTGGGCAGCGACACCAGGCCACTATGATCGCCAGTCTGCAATGGCTTCGATGGAGTAGCTCTGTCCGTACTTGCTCATACTTGCTCCATACCAGGAGTAATATTAGTGGGGATATTTTCTTGGGAAACCCAACCTCATTGTGGTTGATACAGGCATCATGAGAAGTGGTCCTTCAAAGCACTGTCTTTTACAGGCCATGCTTGAAAATATAAGTTCTTGCTCTGTGAGAGTAATGATGGTACGTCCGTACTCCGACAGCATGAGGTGAAGTCGGAGTGGGGGCCCATGCTATCGCTAGCGGCTCTGCCCTTGCTTAACTCCAAACCAAACGTCATACGGTCGAGCTCCCGGACCGACCAATCCTCGTAACGCGACAAAATGAGATCCGCCGGAGATGCCAGGTGAGTCCAAAACTTTGAGCTTGTTCATGCCTTTATCAGATCACTGACTTTGCCTAGAGCCTCTTGGGACCTACTGGAGAAGGCTTCAAGCCTGGACGAGCTCCGCAACCGCTTGATCGCATTCGAGGGCGACGATGCGACATCCCCCATCAACTCGCAGCGGTCGGGCTGCTGGAAGGTACGACAACACAATGACTGGCAAACCCAAGACACGAGCGAGAAACAAGCCGCTAGTTTCAGCCGGGACTGCGCAGGACGAACAAGTCGCTAAGCTTCCGATCGCAGGCATTTCTGCTCTTCGAAAACCTAAACCGAGCCGAGTGGCCGACAATACTTTCCGATTCCCGCACCATATACAACTCCCTGCGCTCCCATTTCCTCCGGGCTATTGAGAATCCTGACGAGGTCGAGTCTGCGCTAGATCCCCTCTCCGAGAATGAAGAGGTATGTCGTGGTGCAACTGGGCTGCAATGCGCCTGCGCAGCAGTCCGACATCACAATCAGAATCTGACTTCTGACTAAGCCTTAAAAGTCTCCCTGGGTTGCCTTGCGCAAGGACGAGGCTCTCCGCGCCGAAATATTCCAAGATGTCGAGCGCTGCATGCCGGAGAACACCTATTTCCGCCAGCCGGAGACACAGAAGATGATGCTGGATATCCTCTTCATATTCTGCAAATTAAATCCGGAGGTTGGATACAGGCAAGGGATGCACGAGGTCTTGGCACCTATACTGTGGGTTGTGGAGCGGGAGGCCATTGATCCACGCCAAAAGGGAGCAGTATGGAAAGGCCAGGGCAAGGACCTCATGCTCGACCTGTACAACATGCGGTACATTGAGCACGACACGTTCACGCTCTTTGGTTTGGTCATGCAAAACGCGAAAGTGTTTTATGAGCTGTCCAAGACGGACCAGTCGAACGACTCGCCCATGCTTCAAAAGTGTCGACACATTTTCGAGAACAGGTTGCCGAAAGCCGACCCAGAGCTGGCGGCACATCTAGAGCAGCTTCAAATTGCTCCCCAGATGTTTCTCATGTAAGTTGGCCACTGACTCATGCTGGAGCATTTCTGATTTGTGCAGGCGTTGGATGCGACTTTTGTTTGGTCGCGAATTTCCATTCGATCAAGTTCTGCCCATGTGGGACTTGATTTTCGCCATTGATCCGTCTTTGGAGATCATGGACCATGTTTGTATAGCCATGTTGTTGCGTATTAGATGGGCGCGTAAGTGTGCCCGTTTGGGCGTTTAGACTTGGTGCTAACGACTGTAGTACTCGAGTCGGACGATAACATGGTCATTGCAACGCTGCTGAGATACCCAGCACCCGGCCCACAACACCCTCCTCGAACTTTTGTGCAAGACGCGATGGTGCTGAAGCAGAACTTGAATGCCCAAACTGCAGGTGGCCTCATTCTCAAGTACAGTGGCCGTCTGCCAACACCCCCCGATCGCCCCGACACGCCACAGCACGATCATCTTTCCACGCCTGATCGTGCAAAATCACCACTTCGGCAAATGCTCCGACCAATGTCGCCGTCTGGGGGCATCGAAGCCATTCTTCAAGGAGCTGCTAGAGATTTGCACAGAACCGGAGAGAGATGGGGGTTTAACAAGGCTGTGCGAGATGCTGTTGGAGACTTTCGCAAAAATCTGCCAGACTTTCAACCCGGGCGTAACTCACCAAACTTCAAAAGCATGATTAGGGGGGATTTCAACGTACCGGCCGATTCTGATGTTCTCCTCCAACAAGTCACCGCCCTGGAGCAACGGAATAAGCAACTGGCCAAGATGCTCGAGGCCGCAGTGGCAAACCTCTGGAGTTGTCAAAAAGAAGCCATGGACGGAAAGGGTTCCGAGAAACAGGCAGTGGATGCGCTTGGTATGGCGATTGCAAGAGTCCAGGTCATGCAGGTTTTTCTCGAAGACTCGAGCATACCATTACCCGACTCTCCAACGACCGAGGAAAAGTTGACGTCCACTCAAACTCCCGTTGCGCCCAATCTGCCGGCAGAGGAGGGCAGCAAACCGCAGGATCCGCCAGCCGACACATCGAAACTTGAATTGATCAGTCGCGCCGCTCTGTTGGCTGGGGAAAAGGCCACCGCATCGTCCCCAACTACGCGTTGCGCGACTCCAACTCTGGCTCTTCGCTCCTCTGCTGCGAGTGCCAGCGCCGAAAATCTCTCTTCCTCGGCGCCCGTTGAAACTTCGCCGATAAAACAACCCCAAGCTCCTCGTCCCCGTCCTACTTTGGCCTCCTCGTCATTCTCTTGGATGCTTGGCGAGGAACCCGAACAAAGCACTCCGGCCTCAAGCTTCGCTGCCGCGTCCTTCTGCTCCTCCCTTCAACCTATCGAACGGCGCGAGCTGAGGCGCCAAAAGCCGGCGTCTAAGCCCTCGTCCATTTCGTCCAAAAAAGAGATCGGAATAAAGGGCAGCGGCAATGAAGACCGCAACTCATTCTTGTTTGGCGACGAAGACGAGGAGTTCATGGGTCCATTGGGAGAACTGGGCAACGCCAAGGGGAAGGCGATGACGAAAAGTAAGAAGGACATTTACAACCTGGACGAAGTGCCAGGTAGTGTGAGAAGCGGCGTCGGGAACGTGGAGTGATTGTTTCATTGGAGACGGGCAGGGGAGCGTTTTTCATGATCTGCTGCATTCATTTTTGGTGCCACCGGCACTGAGACGGCGCTAATGACGTGACGCATTGGCGTGACAGCGTTGGCTTTGATTCCATTTCTCGGCCTCATTTGTTTTAGTATTCTTCTTCCGCATCCACATTGTTGCAGTTTATTTACCTTGCGGTTGTATATACAGCTCTCTTTCATATTCAACTGGTCATATTGTCTTTACTCATCTTCAAGAGCTTCCACGGCGTGCGCTGTCTTTCTCATTTTCTTGTCGTAGACCGAGTTCTTACCACCAACCTTTACTGCCTCCTTTCCACCACGCCCTCGCCTCTCCTTTCATCCCGACGGCCTTTACAGTGCCGTCATCTTGCGGCGAGGACTCCCTTACAATATCCCACCCGCCGTTCTCTTCTCGTTCAGCAACGGTCTCGGAACCCTCACTTGTTCTCGCTGTCGGCGTTCCTTGTCCGCCACTTGCAGGCCACTGCCCCAGCCGTGACCCTGGACTTGACCCACACGCACCCGCACCATCCCCTACCGCTTCGGCTTGTGCCTTCCCCCTCCCCTCCTCGACCTCCTTGTGGCGCAGTTTCTCCCCCAGTCTCCTCCGCAGACGCGGCTCCCCGCGTATCCAAAACCAGATGAAAACGAGGATACCGACCAGGATTGCGAAGAGCCCAGCGGATGCGCCGACGGCGGCCGGGACCAAATCGTGTCGGAGCGCCGCGGAGGTGGGTGTGTTGATTAGGATGGTTGGCATTGGATAGATAGACGGGTCAGTGATTGGTGGTGTTGGCGATTAGCACGGCGGTGAGAGAAAGTTAGAGAGTGTGTGGTGGATGTCGAGGAAGATCTAGGGATGTCGGTCTGCACCGGTGAATTTAAGGAAGAGGCGGAAAGGTTGTGGTAAGGAGGACGAGGAGGAGGAGGACGAGGAGGGGGAGGAGGAGGAGGAGGAGGAGGAAGCCAGCGGACACAGACACAGAGGCGATGGATAAGAAGCGGTGGAGAGCCGGTTTCAGGGACGCGATGTCCGCGAAGTAGGTCGGTTTGTGGACAAGGAAGGAAGAGCCAAAGCGGACTGGACCCGTCAATTCTCCTGTTCTTTTGTCTTCTCGTTCTCTTGCCGGCTCTGATCCTCGACCTCACTCGCTGAGGACAAAGAGCTGCCTCCTGCTCACTACTACCCCGATATAGCACGACACACTACGCGGCCGGTAGGTGTGTGCGCCGGCCGGCGGGAGGAGATGCTGGAGACTCCAGCGGACAGCAAAACAGGCTGCGTATCTCTGGATCGCTCTTGCTCTGACTAGACAGGTAGATGAGAGTAGGTGGACGAAACGAAACGATGTGCAACGGGAGTAGAATCCTTTGTCTCTTTTTTTGCTCAAGTGGCCGAGGTCAGCTATGGAAAATACGGCGCGCGAGTCGACCATAAGAGGATAGCATTGGTGGGATGGCTTCGTTTCTTTCCTTTCTCTTTCTATTTCCTGCCGTTGGACTAGCCAACGCGAAGTTGGATTAGATTGGCTAACAATAAAGACAAGACAGGCGGCAGGTAGGTAATAAAATAGATAAAGTAGTAAAGTAGGCAACCAAGCGCGCGAACAATAGGTAAGTCAGCAGGTCAGCCAACAGCGAAAGTCCAGCAGAAAAAAAAAAGGGAGAGGGACGTAGAGAGAAGACGTGCAAGAGCAGCCGTCGGTTATTTCTTTTTCTTTTTTTTTTTCCCCAATCAAGATATGAGCGAGCGAGTAGTCTAGCTGGAAGCAGGTCCAGCACGCCTGCCTGCCCCGCTGCCTACCTTTCTCTGCTGTTCCTGCTTCTGCTGACTGACTTGCGCCTGCCCAGGTACGTACGTACGTGCTCGCAGCCGTCCATCGCTCGAAAAATGCCATCACGGCGCGCAGGTACGCGAATCACGGCGCCGTCGGCTACTCCAGTCGAGTTGCAGCCCCCCCGCCCCCCATCTGGTCGCGCGGCTGTGCGAATGATCGCCTCTGCTCCGCCGCGCGAGCGC
Organism: Phyllosticta ampelicida; assembly: GCA_020351975.1. Lineage (NCBI taxonomy): Eukaryota > Fungi > Ascomycota > Dothideomycetes > Botryosphaeriales > Phyllostictaceae > Phyllosticta > Phyllosticta ampelicida. Next base: position 22,770 of record JAIFKG010001602.1, read on the forward strand.
GAGCGCATGACAGCTGGATGCGTTCGTTCGCTGCCTTGTTCTGTCATTTGCTGGCTTGGTGCTTGACTAGGTGCTGAGCGACAGCTAGGTTACGGTAGTTGCGTGGGCGTTTGGCTGGTTGGTCTGCCGGCTTCTTGGTCGAAGGAGCCGGCTGCCGGATGCATGCTCCGTTGCGAGCAAGCAAGCAGGTGGGCAAGTCAGCAACAGCGCTCTGTTGGCACCATAGCTGGCTAGCTAAGCTTGACAGGCTGTCGGAATGGGATTGTATGGAGGCTGCTTTTGAGAGAGGTCTTGTGGCTGGGTGGGCTGGGCTGTTGGGTCGTTGTCCGTGTGGTGTGCTGCTTTGTCTCTTTGTTTGCTGCACTATGCATTCTTCCTCCATAACCATAACCACAACGCGAAACCAAACCGCCCAACGGTTGGTTAGTTGCTCTGCCAAATCGCCCTGTCGAGTATAAAGTGTAGCTGTTGCGCTGTCGTCATGCCTTCTCTACGGGTATTGATGTTGGCCGCGCGGATGACCAGGGCACGCAGCTCCTGACACCACGACCTACCCCTCCCTGCCTGCAGCTTACCTTGGATGGGCACTACCGCGGGTGCACATGACGGCCTGCGTTGCTGATGGGTCACCCGCATAAGGGCTTGTGGCCCTGTGGCCTTGTGACGCCTTGCTTAGCGTACATAAATTGGCGCGTTGAGCGTCTGCTTCACTTTTGAGTATTGTTAAGGCGAACGAACATGGTGTATGAGGAATCAAGACCCCCACAGATCTCATTCACTACGAAGCGCTCTGGCAAAACCTCTAGATCGACTTGGCTTTTGGCTGCCGTCTGGCGAATTCGGTCAGAGACAGACCACTGACTACGTCTTTATCATCAGTACTTTGTGAAGACTGACGCCGGCGTCTCACCCCAAAGACAAAGTGACACAATGCATAGTGATTACTTCTGAGAATCAACCCAATATGCAGCCCAAAAGAAGGGGCCAACCCGGGGTCATTTAGAGGCGCGCCTCTAATTTATATGCGCTACTCACGATCACTCCTTGAACCACGCCCACACTTCCACGAACACTCCCTCGTCGCGCTTAGACCATGCTTGTGAAGCATTTATTGCCTACATCTTACCTCCACTTTCTCTTACCAACTTCCCAGACAGGATTCCGGGACCAGGAAGCCGCCGAGAACATAAACCCGAAATCACTGGCGTCTTTCCAATCCGGCTGCGGTAAAATAATTGGGTTGTGGTGCCTTGAGGCTTGACATTCTTGGAAAGACATTTCAAAACAGGTCGTCGTCTGTACCAAATGCTTCTGTTGCATGCAAGAGGTATTGAGTCATGGTGAAGATTCTTATAATCCTACCCTGACACTGCAAAATGCTTTAATTGAGGGATCAAGAGGCAAGAAGGTGGACGCTCTCGCGCTTGTCCAAGCAGGCCAAAGAAAGGAAAGCAGTAGCGGGCGTGATGGTATTACCGTACTACTCATGTGCATCAGACAGAGCAATGCACTAGGACTTGGTGGCTGAGTGTCATTGCAGCGAAGCAATCAACCGAATGGGAAGAGCTGCTCGATGGCGCAGAGGAGATTTGATATCACAAAGAACTAGGCGGCAGAGCAGTGACCGGTAGCGAGTGTCATGTGGCTCTCGCAAGCACCAGCCGCGCTGTTGAGTGTCTATTGGTTCGCGCGGCGCAGGAAGCTTTGGAGAGGTCATGGTCGAATTGGATCTGGACTCTGGAGGTGTAGAGGTGTGTCCAGTTTGTCTCCTCGTAAACACATCAACGCGAGCTCCAGGATGTTCCACGGGCTTGAAAAGCGAATATTAGCCTAGAGGAACTGTCTTCTTTTGGCTCCTCCCAGAGTTCTTTGCAAACGAGCATTATTTCTGCGGCTTCGGCTTGGATTTAGAGAAGTGCACTCGCAGTAAGTCGAAGGAGGCATGTGCATCGTTCTGTCTAGATGATGGAGATAGTCCCTGTCGAGCAGTGTAAGCGTGGGTACTTTACCGGATAGCAATGAACGAAAGGTACGCAGAGTCAAAGATCAGAAACCGCGGTCAAAGTTGGGGTCAAGACAGCCGCTTTTTTCTCTTTTCGTCGTACGCCCGACACGGCCGGAACACATTTTTGGTCTGTGCCAGTGCTATGTCATGCGATCCATTCCCAGGATTACACAACTCAAATCCTACGTCAATCCAATTCAGTCCACATCCATAGACTCCGCCTTCCTCTTCTTCGAACGCTTCTTCTTCTTCCGGCCGCCCTCCCTGATATCAACTCCCTCTTCCTTTGCCGGCGGCGCGTCTTGCGGATTGATACCCTTCTCGTTGAATTTCTTTTCGACATAGTCCGCAAAGCCGTACTTGGGACCCTCTTCGTCTCCAAAGACTTCCTTGCGCCACTCGCGCAATCTCGCCTTCTTGCCGAGCTTCTTTTTATCCTTCTTCTTCTTTTCCGGCTCGCGCCAGGCAGCAAGTTTCTTAAGACCAGCAAATTGATTGAGTTGTGTGTCATCTGCAAGCAAAATGTCGCGAGCAGTGAGGCCGAAGCTCGTAGGCGATGTCTCGCGGTAGCGGAAGGCATTGGGGTTTTTGAAGGCCCGGCGCGAGGCCAATTCGACTTCGAGGTTTTGGTCGACCAGGTTTTCGATGATGCGACGCTCGCGGCGAGACTCGCGTTTGGTGTCAATATTTTCTTGCTTTTTGCTTTTCTTCTTCTTTTTACTGGTCGTTTCGCCGTCGACCTCCATGGCGTCGCCGTCGTCGTTGGTAATTGCGACGCCGCTATCTTCTTCATCTTCCAAGTCCGACAAGGAGATTTTAGGCTTCTCTTCATCCTCAAATTCCGAGACGATGTCCTTGATGTCAATGTCATCGTCCCACTTGGGCTTCTTGGGCTTCTTCCTCTTTTTGTCTGCTTCATCTTCTGAGGACGCGCCCTCCTCGTTCTCGACATAGTAGTCCTCGCCGAACTTCTTGCGCATGACTTCCTCCCACTTGTCTTCCTCCCAGTCCGCGTCGAGCACGCCAGTCCATTCGTTGACGTCAAAGTCTTTGCCAGATAGACCAGCGGCCTCCTTGATCATCTTGACCTTCCCCTCCATTTCTTCAATCTTGAGCTTCCGCAAACGTGCCTTTTCTTCGTCACGCTCACGTTTCTCTGCCTCCTTCTTCTCGCGCTCCTTTTCTCTTTGCTTCTTGCGGCCGCTCTTGTCCTCTCTGCGGACGGATTGGTTCGCTACAACATCACGGGCATATGTCTTGAGTCTCTCGTTGGCCGTCTCAGGGTCTTCGAAGCGCATATTGTAAGCAAACTCGAATTGTTCGCGGCGATCCTCATCCTCATCGTCGGATTCAAGAGGCTGAAAGTTAGGGTTGTCTGAAGTCCATGCGCGCGCAGCTAGGAAATTCGACAAAAAGTTCTCGGGATCCTTGTCGGCATTCTCAACGTCCAGCAAGATTTTGGGTTTTGGTCCAGATTCCGCCGGCTGCGGTTTTGACTTTGCAACCATGAAATCGCTGTCGTCATCGGAGCCGGCGTCGCTCTCGTCCTCGGCCTTGGCATTGTGCATCTGCCTGACCAAGCTGGTCTTGAGCTCCTCTTGCTCTTGAGCATACGTCTTTGGTATTTCCTCCTCGTCCTCGGCGCCAAGCTTGCCCTCCAGAAGATTATTGCGGTGGTAATCGTGCAACGTGAGCGGCTTGTCCTTCTTTTCGGCGGTAGGGAGTGTTTCCGCATCCCACTCGGAGTAGAATTTGACCTTGTCGTCATAGACGCGGGGGTCTTTGCTACGAATGGCATTGAGAGCGTCGGAAATTTCCTTGTCCAAATCCACTGTAGCTAGAATGCCGTCGTCGTCCTCTTCTTCGGAGTCGGATGATTCGTCGTCGCCGGAGCCGCCCGAGGCGTCGGCCTTGTCGATATTGGCCTTGCCGTACTTGTCCTCCACTAAAAACGGTCAGTTTTCCATAATCGAATAGCAGGCGCACAACTCACGTCTCTGCATCTCATCACGCCTCTTGTTGTGCTCAAAGCGACGGGCATAGTCGGCGTTGATTTTGAGGTCGACCTCAGACTCGTCAGAGGAAGATGCCGAGTCGTCCAGTAGCTTGGCGCGCTTGGCCGGGCGGCCATCTTGTATGGGGGCGTGAGACTTTGCCATGGTGGACGGCAGGCAGAATGAAGTGTTGTAAAGATAGAGGACGGGAAGACGCGCAAAAAAGTCCTAGAGTCCGTGCGCGCGAATGTCACCGAAGTATATCCGCGGTGAGCGATGAGCGAAGCGGAAATGACATGATTGGTGCCTTGGGCTGGCCTGGATCAACCGCACCCTTTTATTTCGGTAATACTTTGCTACTCGGATGTGCTCTCTGTACTATTTATCTACTATTCCACTATCCCTTTACCCTTCACAGGCGTCAGTTGGGTCTTGGTGTTCTTGCCGTGCTCTGCCCTGATCAACGAACCTGCATCAGCCAGACATAGCCGCCCAGTCAGCGTCTTGGCTGCAAGCATCGCGCACCGACCTGGGACCCGTGAGTGACGTGCATCCCGCAACACGCAAGACACCAGAACGCGCTCGCAACCAACCCCTTCCTCTCCCCTCTCACAACCGCTTCTTCATTATGCCGGCCTAAGGCATCCTTCGGTCCATTTTTTCTCCCCCTGTCCTTCATTTCCGCCACCACCATGACCGACGAGAAGCCAGCAAAGGATCCGCCTACGTTGACACCAATGAGCAAGCCATTGAGCCTCATGTACACTCCCTCATCGCCAGCCCCATCTTCCCCAATACTAACAGCTGTTGCACAGTCCCGTCATCTTGAAAGAAGCTGCCCTCGACAGTGTTACCTTTCGCGCCACCGTCCTCCACTTTGGTGAACAAATCGACCTCATCGAGCGTTGGCTTGACAACTATGTCAAAGCTGCATCAAAGTTGACTTCCGAAGCCTCCAGCCTCGAATCAGCCTTCCACGGCTTCATCACCCAATCCGTGCCCCCGCAGGCGCTTTCTGAAGCTGCTCTCGATCATGACTACACAATTCTCGCCATCCGGAGATACAATGAAGGCGCCCGCGAGTTTTGGATGAACACAATCAGGGGCTTGAAGAGGATAGACGGAACAGTGGTAGAGCCTATCCGTGCCTTTCTACAAACGGACATTAGGGGCCTCCGCGATGCGAGAAGGAATTTGGAATCCTCGCAAAAGACATTTGACCAGCTGATCGCTCGGTATGCTGGCAGGAAGAAGAGCGAGGAGCCCTCAAGCTTGAGGGAGGATGCTTTCCAGCTTCACGAGTCGAGAAAGAATTATCTCAAGGCCTGCATGGACTTTTGCGTCATGGCGCCTCAGATTCGGTCTGCGCTGGATAAGCTGCTGATTCGGGTGACCACAGAGCGCTGGAAGGACATGAAAATGTCAAGAGACGCGACTGACAAGGTCTTTTCCCAACACAATGGAGAGATGGAGCGCATAAGGGGCTGGACTCGTGAGATGGAGCATGGAGACCGGGTCTTCAAGCGGGAGCTTCACATTGCAAGAAAGCAGTTGGAAGCAAGCGCCGAGGCCAGCGCAAGGCCTTCGCGAGAATTGGATGACTACTCGATCTCAACCGTCCCCTACATCGGATCACACTCCTCGGCGGCCCCCTTGTCTCCAGCGAAGCCCATTCCAGAAAAGTCGGAAAAGCATGGTTGGCTCTTTGAAAGGACAATTACTGGGAAACCGGCCAGGACAGTCTGGGTTAGGCGATGGTTTTTCATAAAGCACGGCATTTTTGGATGGCTAGTGCATGGCACACGCTCTGGTGCTGTCGAAGAATCCGAAAAGGTGGGCGTTTTGCTGTGCGGTGTTCGGCCTGCCTTCCAGGAAGAGCGCCGCTTCTGTTTTGAAGTCAAGACCAAAGATCGGACCAACATCCTGCAAGCAGAGACTCAAGCTGAATTGACGGACTGGATCGCTACGTTTGAAGTTGCAAAGAGGAAAGCACTCGAGGATCCCGCTAGTACCGAGGCCACTGCTACGACATCTACCGACGCCGCCTTTTCCATCAGTCCTCCTGTCCACCCTGAATTCGCAGCAAAGTCTGCATATGGTCATCTTTCCCACGACAGCGATGAGATTGGCGCCTTGAGGCAGATTGATAGCTTGCCTCTCCCCGGCGAAAGAGAAAACATTGCATCGCGTAGTAGCTTTGACGTCACCATTGGTCGTCGCAATGTCTCAGGCGAGTTGGAAAGGGAAAGAGAAAGCGGTCGCGACCACGCTGCGAGAATCATCCAGAAGCTTGACCTCCACAGAAAGGCTGCGATCACTCCCCAATTGTCCGCGACACCGTCTTCACCAAATCCCTCGACGGGCATCGCCAGCCTCATCTCAGCAAGCCATAACATGGCTGTTGCGCCCTCCACTTCTCAAATGCTGACCATGGAAGCACGAAGTACCACTTGGCCTGTCACTTCCCTAGCTCCGTCGACCCTGGCCAACCCGCCAGCTCCTACCAATCTCAGCAAAGCTGCCGTCATTTTGAGCAGTGACAGGGGCATTGGATTCGGTCGTCCGGATGGCGGGCTACCATCCGGCATTCTCGCCAATACGTGGGGCTCCAATAACTGGGGTTACTTGAACAGGTTTGAAAGAGGAGAGGTTAGCATCGTTTCGCAACGGCGCGCCATCTCTCAGCCTTCAAGCCCCATTCTTAAAGTGCTTTCAAACGAAGATACTGCGCCTGCCGACCCTGAGAAACAAGGTCTGGCTGCCCCTTCTGAGGTCTCTCCCATGCCTGCTGCTTCCGCCCTGCATCGCAAGACAATGAGTCTCAGTGGCTCCCAAGATCTGGCAAAGGCGGAGGCCCCAAGACCAAGCTCCTCTGGTGGCGAAGAGTATCCAGCATGGTACCCAATGTCTCTCCGCGCCCAAGACGCCCAATTCCGTTTGCTCTTTCCGAATGTGCCTCGTGAAGACAAGGTGGTCATGGTCTTCCGCGCCACGTGGAATCCCAACGAGCAACAAGAGTTCCCCGGCCGAGTGTACGTCACCGCTACGGACATATATTTCTTCAGCAACTATCTCGGCCTTGTCTTGATTACGGGAGTGGACTTCCACTCCATTGATGAAGTCACTGCGGCGCCTGGACGCGACTGCGACTTTTTATTTGTACACTTCAAAGAGGGCTCTAGTCGAGACGATCGCACGAGAGTCACCATAAAGGTATTCCTTGAGCCTCTGAAGCTGCTGCAAAGGCGTCTAATCTTTCTGGTTAACAACTGCGCCTCTGACTCGCCTTTGGCATTCGAGGAGTTGGTGAAGACGCTGATCAAGATGGAGACCAGTGAGTCTGAAAGTCCAGAGATGGATAGTTGGGACAACATGTCTAATATAGACACTCCACTGGAACCCCCCATGCGGCGCGAGCCCAACGACCTGAGGTCAGGCCTTCGCATTGATGGTACTCTGTTTGCAGGCGAAAACACGCTCGTCCGGAAGCCTACGCGGCTTAAGCTGCCGACTAGGCCTGTCATCTTCAAGCCCCAGGGCATGGTTCAGCTAGCTGTGGAGCGAGAGTTCGAAATTAGTGCCAAGGCGCTCTTCCATCTCATGTTTGGCGACAAGAGTGCTGTTTTCCAAACCCTCTTCCGCGCACGCTGGCCCAACACCATCATCCAGGGACCTTGGGTTCAACAAAACGGAGGCGGTCGCCACCAACGAGAGTTTGAATATCGTCTCGAGTCTATGACGGCGCCGATTGCAAAAGACTGCCAAGTCATTGAAGTCCTCAATGACCATCTCTGCTATGTAATCGCCGACAAGAAGACGCCGTGGTACCTTCCGCACTCTTGCGACTTCGTTCTAGTCACCAAGATAGTCATCACACACGTTGCCAAGAGCCGGTGTAGAATGGGCATCTACGGCAAGGTGGATTGGCTGAAGCAAGTCAAATTCATCCAAAAATTTCTCGAACGGCAGGCCATGGAAGATCTTGACCTCGAAGCACAAGATTTGACGGACGTTATTGCCGGCCAGGTCGAGCGACTCGGTAGCAAGTCACGCACCCGGAAAGCCGTACAAATCTTCGGATACGTTGGCCAACAGACTCAAAACTCACAGGTGGTACCTCAAAGCCTGCCACCCCCATCAACCGCACACCCCCGTGTTTTCACGCTCGTCCGGCGTACGCTGGGAAGTATGCTGGCAGACGTCGCGCGCGCCATGGCAGCCAACTACATCTCCACACTCATCGCGTGGATCACAGCTCTCATGACCGCTATAGCCAAGGTGTTTACCGCGCATACTCTACTTGTCGGTCTCTTGATCGCCAGCAGCACCGTCAACGTCATCTGGTCCTACCGCGACACCTGGACGTGGTGGCAAAACCGCAACGCGGCCTCGTTCATGAAGCGGCTAGGCGTCGGCCCCGACACCGTCATGAGCAAAGCCGTCTACCTGCGCGACGTCGAGGACCTCTGGGTCAACAGCACCGATGCCATCTTCCCCGACTGGAACGCCGCGGCCTCTCACGACAGCGCTCAAATCCCCCTCTACGACGACAACGACAACTCGACCGAGTACGCTGAGCCGCAGGGCTGCCACGCGACCTTCGTCACCCTCCTCCGCGAACACGACTTTCCCTCGTCCTCCTCCTTCGCTTTCCCTTCCGCCATCGTCGACCCCGTCTTCGCCCCCGGCAGCCGCGGACCCGGCATCGCGCCCTCAGCGCGCAGCACGGCGATTCGCCTGCGCCGCTCTCGCCAAAACCTCGCCGCCTACCGGCATGATTTGCTCGTGGCCATGCGCCTCGTCAACCGCGTGGAGCGCGAGGTCCTGCAAGCCGAGTGGGAGAACTGGCTTCTCGACGAAAACGTGCGGTGCAAGCGCGTCGGCGAGATGATACGGCGGCGCATGGACGGGCTGGCGGGCGATGGCGTGGATAACGAGACGCAGGCGAGTGAGGGCGTCAGGGCTGTCAAGCAGTGGTGGGATGAGTACTGTGGCGATTGTAGTCAGCGGCTGCAACGGTTGGAGGCCAAGGGGGTTAAGTTCTGAAGAGGGAAGGGTGTAAGTGCCTAGATAGGTGGGGGTCTGATTTTCGCCGCGCGAGCACCGGATTGGGCGTTGGGATTGACTTTTTGATGGATCGGGACTTGGCATGGTAGGCGGTGTTGGAATTTCACGGTGCTTATTGGTATGGATGAAACGGGCAATGGCTGTAATATTTTTAGCCTCTCCTATATGGGCACGGTGGCTGTAGTTCGCATTAATTGACAGCATAGGGACACAGTGCCAAATAGGTCATATCGGGCAAGTGTAAGTCAAGTGTGTGATTTGAGGAACGACAACTTCCTGGATGACCATATCCCAACTCAATAAATGCTCTCCAGATGGCCGTGAAGGTATCGTGTGTATGATGCCAGTGAACATGGTGAAAGAGGAACCCCTTCTCTTAACTTCAACAAAGTCTCGTCCCTCCAATGCTTCCCACTTTGCACCTTCCTCCTTCCCCTTGCCCTTCCACTCTTTCCGCCATATCACGTTCTCTAGGTCTACATGGGCGCAGACCAAGTAGGCGAGGTTCAAGGGTGGAGGCTGGAAAGGCCGAGGGACGGGTGAGGTCGGTGAAGAGGGAGGAGGTGGGTAGTGAGGTTGGCGAACGGAAAAGAGATCGGGAGAATAAGTGAGCAAGAGTGGTATAATTATACCCAGACGTGACGCCTGTTTACAGTAGTTGGACAGTCACAGACGGACAGGCAACGACTCCAAGTGGAAGGGGGGCTGGCTTGAGACAATGTGTTAAGGGTAGCTGTTCGAGCAAGAGCATCTGCAATCTGGCTGTGATCAGACGTCGGACTGGTGTTGGTTAGTAGTCGAACTAGCACCGACTGATATAGAAAAGGAGTGAGTGTTGAAGTCCCTCATCGACAGCTTATAGAGATGCTTGGTGTCTATTGATCATTTGTTGCATGACTCAGAATCATGCATATACATGTAGCCGTAAGTCGATATCTCCCAGGGAGTCCAGAGCCAGCCTGTGATTTCGTGTCAGCAGCTTTCAAGGTTGCATTGCTGGAAGCTGATACCTCCGTAACCACCTATCCATACCCTAGATGTCCTTGGAAAATGCGGGAAGTGATCTTGTTGATTTTCGCAGAGGTTGATGTACATGGATCGGCCTCCTTGGCCATATGAAAACTGACGCCACGAAACTGCCAGCGACAGCATAAAAAGAAGGAGGGAAATCCCAATAGACACAGAGCCTCCGGTTCCACGCCTACATCGTCTCGTCGCTAGTCTTAGACATGGGCGCATTACCATGAGCCTGGCTCTTGAACGGCTCAGTATGCATCATCTCGAGCACCTCCTCCAGCGTCTCCGGCGCATCCTTCCTCCTACCAAAGCCCTTCATGCTCTCCTCGACCAAGCTCTTCTCTTGCACGGCCGCCTCGTCCATCGCCGTCGCGACATCGAGCCTCTCAAACTCAAAGATGTTCGCCTTCATACCAACGCCGTAGTACTGATGCTTCTGCAGGTACGACAGCCATATCTGAACGACCTCCGGGTCGCCGTCCTGGATCTGGATGAGGCGGCGCAGCGTGATGCGCTCAAAGTTCTCCTGCGACTTCTTGAAGATGAAGTTGGCGCGCGGCACTGTCCAGCGCTCGATGAGCTTGGGCAAAGGCACGGGGCCTCTGGCGGGAAGTCCAAGGTAGTAAGCTGCGCGCATGGCAAAGTCGCAGAAGAATTCGATGTTGCGGACGGAGTAGGTGCGGAGTTGGAGGTCGCAGACGGGGATGCCGTATTCGGCGCGGTGGCGGAGCGGCGTCTTGAAGATGGCTTCCACGTTACGTGGCGAGCGGATCTGTGCGAGCTCCTTCCTTTCTTCTTCGTTCGCGTCGATGCTGCGTACTTGTCAACCGTGTTGATGGCGCGACGTCGCGGTAGAGCTTACGGGTCCAGTCTCGGTGGGTCCTTGATGCCAGCTTGCCTGTGGAACTGTTAGCAGTGCAGCTACACCAATGGATTGGTGTATTATACTTTGCCGCATCCTCCCACTTAACTCCCGATACCCTCAGCGACTCCATTATGGTGTTGTAGTGACGCCGTCGTGGCGCTACCGCTGGAGGGGAAATCTGCAGCGCATGTCAGTCACGGCAACAGTTGATGTCCCAATGTAAGACCTCGTACCTTGACTCTCTTCAGTGCGCCAAAAGGCGAACTGAGATATGACGGAGCGGCCATGGCGATTGAATTGTCGTATCCCCGAACAGCACTTGCAGTTCTCGAGCGGACGGCGTGTGGATCAATTTCCACTCACCGCCCGCGCACGGACTTCAATCCAGCGGCCTCCTCCGCAGCTCGACGACCTCCTCCTCCGCGGGACCACATGGTGTCTACATAAATTTCGCTTGTTCCAGTCGAGACTCTTTGCATACGTTGGATTTCATTCAAACTCCTATAGTTTACTAACAATTCCGACTTCACGCATCGCAATCATGGCTGCAGCTCCAGCTTCCCCCGGCATTTACCAGCGTGCCTGCGAGACGGCCGAATACCTACGCTCTCAAGTGCCCGCAAAGCTGCGCAATCCCCAGGTTGCCATTGTATGCGGTTCTGGACTGGGCGGACTGGCAGACACGATCCACGCCGAGCCTGTATTCTCCACGCCTTACTCCAATGTCCCCAACTTTCCGCAAAGCACTGGTGCGTACCAAGTGGCCCCTTCACGCAATCGTGCAAGTGTCCAGTTTTTCGCGGAGGCAGCGTACCCACTCGTAAGCAGAAAGAGCAGAATTGTTGATTTGGCTTGGACGTCACAGTCGTCGGACATGCAGGCAAGCTCGTCTTTGGGCTGATTGGCCCGGCGATGTTGCCAGTGATGCTGCTTGTTGGCCGCGCCCACTTTTACGAAGGCCATGAGATGGAGCTAGTCACCTTTGCGACGCGCGTATGCAAGCTCTTGGGAATCGAAACTATGATTGGTGCGTGGAAACATATCCTTGTGTATCTGTAGCCCTCCTGCTAGAGTCTCGCCCTGATGGTCCCTTCCATAGTCACAAACGCCGCTGGCGGCCTGAATCCCGACTACGAGGTTGGCGACATTGTCCTGTTGAACGATGTAAGCCTGACGTGTAAACGTGCGTTTGCATGTTGCTAAGATTGAAATTCAGCACCTCAACATGCCGGGGTTGATGGGCTTCAATCCTCTTCGTGGCCCCAATCTGGACGACTTTGGTGTACGCTTCCCGCCCCTTTCGGATGCCTATGACCTCGAACTTCGCCAAAGAGTCCACAAGGCCTGGGCAAAGTTGGGGCTTGGCCAGGGGAAGAGGAGACTACATGAGGGTGTCTACGCTTTCGTTTCCGGCCCAACGTAAGACAAAAAGACTTTTCAAAAGTGCACGGAAATGCCGCAAAAGCAAAGCTAATGCAAGCCTAGTTACGAAACTCGTAGCGAGTGCCGGATGCTGCGCTTTTTGGGGGCAGACGTGGTGGGTATGTCGACCGTGCCCGAGATTGTTGTCGCAAGACACAGTGGCGTCAGGGTACTCGCGTTCAGTCTCGTCACCAACAAGGCCGTGCTGGATGCTAGTACACGTGGAGACGACGCGGCCATCCAACATATGAGCAAGCAAGAGCTCGATGCTTACTTGAGCAAGGGCAAGGCGAATCACGAAGAGGTGCTTGAAGCTGGAAGAGAGGCGGCCAAAGATATGCAGGTATGTTGACCCGAAGGTGTTGATTGATTGACTAGCTGACCTGAGGCGCAGGCTTTGGTCAAGCAGGTCCTATCTGACCTTGGCGCGGCGTAGAGCAACAGATTCGTACGACTCTGCCGTAGCGTAGCTCTTGGAGCTTTGGATAGCGCCTCATTTGAGCAAAGAGCTCGTGCTGATGGACAATGGGCGGGGACACCAACGCAGGGCATTACCCATGTATCTAGCGTCTATGAGGTTGGCGAAGTTGCCGCGCTCTGCGGGCATGGGCCCCACTGGCTGAGAGCATTCCCAAGCGAGCCAATGAGATGTGAAGACCTATGTCCAACGTTGGTATGGCAGCACACGTTCTTGAGGGCTGAAACATTTCGACACGCAGAGGCCAATCATTCGTCACATCATCCCTTGCCAATACTGCCTGGCTTTCTCCTGGCCTTAATAGCCTTGTAATGGGCCTTCTTGCCGCTGGTCTTCTGCGTCTGGATCTCGCCATACTTGCGCTTGAACCTGCCGCTCTCTTTCTCCTGGGCCAGGACTTCCTCGACAAAGGTTCTCTTGCGGTCCTTTTTCTGGATGCGGGCGCTGTAGTACTCGGTGGGTCCTTCAACGATGATACCGACCTGGGAGTATTCGGGCACGTCTTTGCTGTCTTCCTTCTTGTAGTGTCTGTGCGGGTCAAGGACATTGCGCATCTTCAGCAGCTGGAGATCTCTCTTCAACTCAGGGTTCAGATCAGTCTTGGGCAAGTTGAACCATTTCTCGCCGGCAGTGGCCTTTCTTTCCTGTAAACTTGTCAGAACTTATTCCAACGAAGTTGAAATTTCAAAGGCGTGATGGATAGGGTGCCTCAGAGTAACTATGAACAAATGCTCTCAGTGGTGCAGGAAGGGCCCAAGACGGACCCTTTGATCTGCTCAAGGGAGAAAAATTGGGAATGTTTTCCTCATAGGCAATCAAGTTCAAGAGCCAAACGTACCTCGATTTGCCTTTTCCGGACCGCCACCGGATCCTCGACCTTTCTGATTTGCTGATCGGCCAAGTCGCGTTGCTGAGAGTCCAGCAGTTTTGCCGAGTTGATACGGGCAACTTCGCCGTCTGTTTGGATATACGGAGTAGCAATTTCTCCGGCATCGAGCTTGGGCAGCTTGAAGTTGGATGCAGAGAAGGACTGGGCCTGGTGAGCAGACGTGGCTTTGTCTCGTAGACGGACTTCAGCCTGCTTCAGGAGAGCCTGGATTTGCTCTTCGGATAGATCCTCATCATCAGAATGTGCAACATGGTCCAGCTCTAGCGTTGGCTCTCGATGTGCTGTCACTTCCATGGTGGTAGACGGTGAAAGAAAAAGTTGAGCGAGCGCGAATGACAAGGACGAGCCAAGGCAAAAATCCGACGGAAAATCTCGATTCCGGCTGGTGCGTGCGCTGGGCGGTAACGAGCGGCATTACGAGTCATGTGGTCAGCGACCGGAGCTCCTGCTCCCCCACTGTCATTAGGCTGAAGTCCCGCTCCCTCTCCACAGCAGCCTTTGTGTGGAGAGGTGCAGCATGCTAAGGTATTTGTGACAGCGAGATACAAGAATAGCTTGTTCCTTCGTCTATTGAAAGCTTACGACAGATGCGCGCGTCACATCTTCTGGACTTAACCTACCGAGCGTGTGCCAGCGACCCGAGCGCTGCACCTACACTGCACTGCACCACTTTGCTGCATGCTGCTCTCTGGTGCCTGACCATGATCGCCGGCTCGAACCTCTCAGCGAACTCCACAGCTGGAGAAAATCCTCAGTAATCGACGGCTAGTAAGATGATCCTCGATTCGCGAAGACGACCTGTCCAGACGAGCGCTTCACATCACGCAGAGCCAGCCATCGGGACGGGTTGGGAGTTGGCCAGCGCATCGCATCTATCAGTTGAGCATGCATCGGGATTGGACCAGCTGCGCCATAGGCCCGTCGTCGTCACAGTCAGCATGGCACCTCGGGCAGCTGAGCCAGTCTCGCCTCTGTCCCCGGGTGGCATAGCATGCACCTGCCATCTCCGAGACGGCTTGTTGTGATTGAGAGGCATGGCGGGCATGACGGCCTTGACGGACAGCCGGGGGAGGGGGGAGGGGGAA
>JAIFKG010001603.1:0-11082 GCA_020351975.1 Phyllosticta ampelicida
TTTGTGTTTAACACACACCCACAAAAAAAAATTTTTACCAAATCGCCCGCCCTAGCAACCGGGGCGCAATCACCATCCCCCCCCCCCCCCTATCGATTACAGGAAGACATCCACTACGGCCAAGCCATCCCATTATTGCAAAGTCATAGCGCGTCGCTAGCGCTGGCCAGGGTCAGGGTCAGGGTCAGGGTCGTCGTCCGGGCAAGCAAGCGAGCGCCCCGGCGGACAAACGACTGGCCATCATCACCTTACCCCGGTATCTGGAGGTAGCTACTTGGGCAGGGAAGGTCAAGCCAGTGAGTGTGCCCGGCATGCCAAAGGCGCCAACTTGGCCCTGACGTGTGCTGGGGATGGGTGTATGGGTGTTGCATGCAGCCACCACCTACCTCGCTTGACGAATGAGCCGGGGGAGCGTGGGCCACGGGAAATGTCCAGCCCCCAAGCGTGCGTGCGCGGAGCTGCCCCTGCAACTGACGAGGATGACTGGTGACCGCAATGCGCATACTGCCCCGGATGGCGGAAGAAATGACGAAAATTGAACATTGTAAGACGACAAAGCAGAGGGGCGAGAAAAGAAGCTTAATGATTTTGCCAGTTGTTTACATTCCATTCATTTGCATTTTGAGAAGGGCCTATTGTACATCCAACCCAAAAACCTGCCAATGCGGCTTCGCCGCAGGATCGCACATGA
This sequence comes from Phyllosticta ampelicida, assembly GCA_020351975.1. Lineage (NCBI taxonomy): Eukaryota > Fungi > Ascomycota > Dothideomycetes > Botryosphaeriales > Phyllostictaceae > Phyllosticta > Phyllosticta ampelicida. The sequence continues at coordinate 692 of JAIFKG010001603.1, forward strand.
TTGCAAATTTCTGAGGGCTGATCACAGCGCCAGAAGATCCGAAGTTTGAAGGCGGAAGATTTGTGACAAAAGCAAAAAGCGACAAAAGAGGGGAAAAGCCGCAATCCTGTTCCTTCACTTCACCCCTTCCCCGCTCCCACAGCATTGGCAAGTCGAAAACAAGAAGCGACGAAGAAGAAGTAACAAGTGTGAAAATCTACTGGGGAGCCAGAGAGTGAGTGAAGGACGTTTGCGCGCTCTAGATGCTTGTTCAGAGAAGCCACGACCCCGCGATACAAATTCCGTCCGCCCAAAACAACCCAAGGCACCGAAACATGACGCCAGTTTTGTATCGCTTGCCCACGAGCAAAGTTGAAGGAAAAAAATTTGAAAGGCACAAAGAGTCAATTAACAAAGGGTGGAGGGCTCGACAGGACGTGAGCTGAAGTAGCTCACCGTGTTCGAGCCGGCAAGACAGTCTGCCCGAGACAGACGAGAAAGGAAAAGAAGAGGAGGGGGTAATTGTGTCATCGCGTCGTGAGCGGGCTTGCAGGCGCGTCTTGCGTTCCACACACGTCGCCAGATTTGGTTCGCAGAGGCCCAAGCTGTGTGCAGCTCCTTCGATGCTAATCGAAACATGACGGAACAAAGAAAATGTAAGCAATATCTAGATGCTGGAAAGTTTAAGGGTACGCTGAATGAATGGTGAGAGGTGAAAAATGGCCGCCGGGACCAGCCACATGCATTGCCGTCGCTTTGGCACGCGCAAGTCAGACTAGAAGTTGCTGGCGGCAAGCAACGTTTGCGAGTGGGTCATGGATGTCCCATTTGGCAGGCTGGCGCCAATTGCGTCATTGGAGCCTTGCTGGAGGTCGGACAACGATTGGGATATGGAGAGGCTTGACGGCATGTAGTCGTTTGAGGCCTCGGGACTTTCCTCTTCCAGAGAGCCAAGACATTCGCCGTCGTTTTCGTCTTCCTCGCTGTTGTACGGGATTGGGTCGCCGTCTTGGCGAGGTTCATGGGTGCGACGATGTCTGGAAAAAGACCAGGTTAGCCGTGGAACGCTGGATGCAACCCCAATTAAACATCAAACTTACTGAGCTAGGTTGTCGGAACGCGAGAACGCCTTGTTGCACAAAGGGCAGACATATGGCCGCTCTTGCGTGTGCGTGCGCACGTGCCTAAGCGCCGACGTTAATCACATGCTGCAACCTGAGACTGCAGATCGGTCGAGCGCTTACCTCTTGAGATGTTCTAGCCTTTTGAAAAGCCTCCCACAAGTGGGAATCGGGCAAGAGTGAGACTTTTGGGGATATGGTCCCAACTCCATCATGGTGGCGCTGCGCGCCCGGCGAAAGACGCCAGGAGATTGGCGCACTACCGCGTCGTGTGCATTGGCGTCTGCAAAGCCGCCGTTGGTGAAGGTATTAAGCTCGTCTTGGGGTGGCATGATCGACATTGGCTGTTGGACAGGGCTGCCTTCGACCGTCCCCAACGGCGTGCCATGGCGCGACAACTCCGGAACCTCGGACTTCTGAGGAATCGCATTGTAGCCGTTCTGGAGGCTTTGCGGCGAGGGATGACCGTGTTCTTCATTTGCCTCAGCAACCGGCATAACGGAGCTGGAGACTGAGCGACGAAGGTCGCTTGGCCTGTGAGCGGCGTGGGGATTAGCCGCCGACGCTGCCGATACGGGCACACCGCCACCAATGGACATGGAAGATCGCCTCCTCCTCTGCTTATACGTCGGAGAACCTTCAATAACCGAGTAGACATTCCCTGGCCCAAATGGTCGCCCGTTTGAGTACTGCGGCGCAGCAAGATTGGAGGGCGGCAATTGCATGAGGGGGTTGAAGTTTGACGGAAGTCCCACTTCAGGGATTGCGCTGTACAGGCCCGTGTCCTCGTTTGCAATGTAAGCCGGCTCTGGTCCAAGGCCAATCGAGTGCTGAGGAGGCGTGATGGGCTCAAAGGACATGCCGCGCGTGCTGTAATCTTCGTAGTGCGAAGACACGAACGAAGGCGCTGGGGAGTACTCCATGTAGGCGGGCATGGAGCTATGCCTGTTGTGCAGCTGGTTGAGGGGGATGCCATTACGGTCGTAGGGGACGGGGGTGTAGTCGCGTTCCCGGCTCTTGGCAATGAGTCCATTCATGGGAGGAGCCATGGTCATGCCGGGTGGGAAACCATCCATTGGCTGGAGCGCGGGTTCTGAGACAGCCGGGGGCATTGACTGCGGAACAACGGAAGGGGGAGGCATCGCATCGATTGCGGGTGAGGTCGACTGTGAGTAGGTGGCAACGGTCGTGTTGAACGACGACGAGTTGGTCTGCTGGGCCTTTGTGAGCTGCTCGAACAGCGACTGCGACGAGTCGAATTCGAAGGACAACGCAGGCTCGGCGACAGCTACCGTGGTGGGCTCCTGACCCATCTTTTCCCTCTTGAGATCCCGCTCCAGAGCATCCAGGAAAAGCCGGTCGTGCGGCACGCTGTACCAGTAAAAGACCTTTTGCTTCTTCTGGGTGCGAATGCAGTTGTTCTTGTACAGGAAATCCAGAAAGGCGCTCTTGGGCTCCTCAAGCGACGCATCGGTACCAGACTTGAGGTTACGCAAATCGGAGAAAATGCCCTCCTCGAACTTTTTGGAATTTTTGACGGGCCGGCCGAATGCCTGAAAGCGAAAGGAAAGGCATCGAACAATGTCTGTTCCCGAAATGTGGAAGAGGTTGTTCCTAGCGTCCTGTCAGATGGAGACCCTTGATTCCTGGAGGGGCTCTAGGGGGGAGGTGGGGAAAACCCATACCAGAGAACGCACGAGACGTATTCGCCCGTGGGCAAGAGGAACCGGCGAATGTACTGGTCTGGCGACCAGTCTACCGGAGCCGAGATGAGAAAATACTTGACTGCGCATGGGATCAGTTATGTGGTAGCGGCCGCGGCTGGCCGAGGCGGACTCACGGTTGTCGACCTGCTGCAGGGCGATGATGGCATCCGGAGGCAAGCTCTGCTGGGCGTCGTGGTCGAGCAAGAAGGTCTCTGGGGCGACTTGACGCTGCTGCGGCGGTGGCATCTGAGGGGCGGGACCGGTGGAGTACATGGCCGCCGGCTCTCTGCGAGTGTCGAAGACGAGGAGAAAGCGAAATTGGCGGAGGACAGCAGCAGCGGGCAAGTGGAGGAAAAGCTGTTTGAGATGTAGTGAGTCGAGGGCCGGCCTCGAAGTAGAGTTGAGAACAGACTCGTCACTTGCGCAGTGTCGCAGGCTTCGCGGATGTAAAGGGCAGAGCAGGAGGGACGGGATGGCGCGCGCACACGAAACGAGTTGGGAGGGGGGCGACGAGGGCTTTAGGAGTGTCAGAGGATTCCCGCGCGGTGTTTCAGGAGATTAGCTGTCGCAGCGTTCGATCTATATTTGGCGGGCCTTAGGTCGGCAGCGCGCCAATACCTGGACTCTGCCACTGCCACCACTGCGAGGTGCCCGCGTCCACCTGTCTGTCTGCCCGCGGATAGCATCCACCGACTGCCAGTGCCAGCGCCAGCGCCAGTGCCCACGCCCACGCCCACAACCACGCCCACGCCCACGCCTACGCCCGCGCCCATGCCCATGCCCATGCCCATGCCCATGCCCATGCCCACCGTCCACCCGCGCTGCGGACCACTTGTTGCCCTCGTCCTTGTCATCCCGAGCACCCGCCGCCCATCCCAGCCGTGACGAGAGAAGGAATGCCTGGAATGCGCCGTGGCTGGAGGAGCGCATGCATAAGTTGGGCGTCAAGTCTTGCGCTCACAGCTCATTCACCACTACCGTCTGCGCATGGCACTGCCTCTCCACCCGCTGTGTTCCGCCCTGACGATCTACCTCTGTATAGCGGCATGGTCCATGGGCCATGGGCCATGTGCGCCTTGCAGCCAGCATGTCCACCTGCTGGAAGAAGAGCTGGATATGATCCTGCCGTGGTCCCGCCCAGTGCATAGTTGCTGTCGTCAGCACGGTCCAGGTGCAGGACTCACGAGTAACAATCTCCATCTCAGTTCAGCCCACAGACGCCCGCCGCCTTTTTCCACACTACTGCGACTTTGACTCCTTGCTTGCTTTCTCTCTCCCCTCGCAAAAGGTGTGGCTGGTAGGTACAGCACGAATCAAGCAGCCAGTGCAGTGCAGTGCAGTGTAGTGCAGGCAGCTGCAGGAACAGCAAAAAGCTCTTCTGCGGCCGTTTGATCTGCCGCTCTGAAACAGTGCTTCTCCTTGGCCGCGGGTGCTGCCCGCAATCACCACCGACCGCAACCCTCAACCCTCACCAGCCACCAGAGAGAGTCTAGAGTCGACCGTGGCGTACATCCACGAGCCACGGCCCACGAGCTGGCTTAGGCGCAGGGGGCAGGGCGGTAGGCGGCAGGCCTCATCTCGCAAAAGACGGCGAATGATGTCCGCAAAATGAACCCATGAAGCCGATCCCGCGCGACGCACATTTGCCGGCTCGTCGCTCTCTGAACCTGAAGGAGCAGGAAGAGATGCACGGGTTGCTTTACCGAAGCGTCCGCCAGCCGCGTCTGTCCCGGGCCGACCAGCCACAGTGCACTCAGGCACAGCAACGAAGCTGGACGACAGAGCTGCAAGCTGGGCCTGAGGCCTGAAGCCTGCGGTCTGAGGCCTGCGGTCTGGGGCCTGCGGTCTGAGGCCTGGAACCGCGGTACTTGGTGCTCCCAGAAAAAGCACCTGGAGCCACGTCCCTAGCTACTCAGTCTCACAGTATCATGACTACATGTCGAAAGGTTGTCAACAAGTCAATTATTGCTTCCGACATGTCGTGAGCTTGCCGATCATGGACGTTTGTGCCTGGACAGCCGAGGCGTCGAGGTTCTAGAGCAGCCGCTACAAACCGTTTCAGCAAAGCGTCCGTCCATGAGACCCCAGCTTGACGAAAGAGGTCATCATTCATCGGATCGCTGGCTGACCAGCTTCATCCTCGCATCACGCCTGAGCTGCCGTTTCACTTTGATTCGTTGCTATCGTCATGATTGCGCTTCTTCAGAAGATGCGGAGGGGTTTTCCTTGCTCCACGGCCGCTTCCGATGGGTGCTTCCTTGAAATGACGGCTCCACTGCTGGGCGACCCAAACAATCAACCCTTACCAATCATGCCACGCCAACTACCATCTTTATCCATCCTTGGCCATGGTCCCAGTCGACGTCTCCATCGGCTCGGCCACTAAGAATCGGCCACTCGAGACCACCACAACGCGAAGGCCAAAATCTTGAAGACCGGCCGTTACCGCAGAAATTTGCTTGTGCTCGCTGCAACTACGTATCTGCAGTATGCAAGGTCATCGGCGACGGCCATTCGATGTGCCCCTGTCACCACATAAGGAAGAAGAAGAAACCGAAGAAGAACACGAAGAACACGAAGAAGATGAAAATGAACAAGAAAAACAAGAAGAAGCCTATTCGCTATTCGCTGTCCGCTGTCCGCTGTCCTCGCTGACGACTTCCGTCCACGCCGTCGGGAATTCCTCCCTCTTTTGCACATCAGCAGACATCGGCTGCCACTCTTTGACCCAGCGACGACAGGCCGCTGACTCGCCGCCAACGCCTTTGACCGCAAAGTCTATTCATCCATCATCCGGACCCTGATCCAGGAGGAACCGTGCGCTGTGACGCATCTCGTGAGCAGACGCGGATCGAGCAAAGACTTTCTAGCCTCTCTGCTGTTCCCGAGCTTGTGCAGTGTCTGCAAAAGACCAGCACGCATTGGCCTTTCGCCGACATCTGTTGTTATGCCGCTGGCCCGCTGCCGCGCCCATGGCACTGAGCACCACCAGCCATTGGCCATCCGCGACTCCCCTGTCGCTGACTCCCCCTCTGACCAACGTTCCTCGAGTCTCAACCGACGACTCCACCCAGAACATCTTAGGTAGAGAAGCGTGCTCATGCGACTTTTGCACGAAACTCATGACGGCCACCGTGTCCCGACCCCGATCGGATGCTCTTCGCTAAGTACCTTGCATTAGTGCAACACGGCGTTGCGGGACGAGAAACCCCAAGTATCTGCACGCGTCGCCCGCAGCCTTCTCTCCCGCATCGTCCGTCCCATACGCGCTAGACGCATCGGGTAACCACATCACCAACCAAATACTTCGCCATCACAAGTCCACAAACGCCGACGCTTGCCATGCGACATCTCCGCCCCTGATCCCTTGCTTCTTCGAATCTTGACCGATTCTACAACACAATCTCATCACTTTTCGTTCGTGCGAAATTCCCACCGTAACACCACCCAACATCACGGAATCCAAGGAATCCGATTTTCCTTGGACAATCGTGCAGCTACCCGCTTCCACCACTAACGACTAATTTTAGCAGTCCCGTCACATCCGGAGCGTCCAAGGTCATGCCATGCCGTTGCGTGCATACAACCCCCCTTGCCGCGTCGCATGACTACCCCCTGAACCCGTCCCGCTTCATTTTTTCTCGAAAGATCCCCCTCGACACTCGAACATTGCCTCTTGGGGCTCGACGCAGCACGCGAGTGGGCAGCGCACACGTTGCCTTGTTCGGCGCTCTTGTTACTTTGGGCCTGCGTTGCTATGCGGAAATGCAGATCTCGCCTTTTGAATGGGACCTTCCAAGTGCTGCTTTGGGAAGCGTTGTTTATGATGCAAACTGGGGACTCAGAGAAACGACCTTGTAGCCAGCTCGTGTCTGGCTTGTTGTCTTGGAAGATTCGTATCGCTGTTACGGAAGGCGCCTTGATGTATTGACAGAGTAGCACCGCTGGAAAAAGACAACCTCAACAAAGGCTGGACAAGGAGCGCCGTCGATCATCAGGGACAGCATGCGAGCGAGGGGATGTTCCAGGCTCTAGGTCAAAGCAAATCTTACCAGCCAACATGATCAATACCTCTTCTCCCCTCTGGACTCTTGTCCCAGACTAGAGTCAGGTTCTCGTCGTTAAGGTTAGCAGTCACAGGAGCCGACTGCGAAAAGGAAGACAAGAGCAGACCAGCGGAAAATATCACCTAGCACGGTGGGTGCACGAGCACTACCGCTGAACGATTGCCGTGGGCGCCTAACAGCACCAGAGCACCGTGTAGATATGCCCGCGTCTGCCGTCGCCGCTCTCCATGCGCGAAAAACGTTTTTACGCGCGTATCTGCGAATAACACTTTGAGAGAGACTACCGCAGGTTGCACCCGGTCACTTCCTTTGTTCCGGGGGCCGCGAAAACGCCGAAACCCCGCTGCCACCACCACTAACCGCGAACCACTACTCTTTAGAACCAAGGCCTACCACCTACCCACCTCGCCATCGTCAATCATCATGCATCAAACAGCCACCCGCCAAGAGACATATGTATATTAAAACCTATAGCAACACCCTACAATACGAAAAGCTCGCCATCGGCCTACGTAAAGGTTGCAGAAGGGAAAATTTTCGCCGTTTTATTTGTCCAGCATCACCTATCCACTCACTGTCCACACATCATTTCCGCGCCCAACCACGCGATCCATAGGTAGGTTCCTCTCGACGGAGCTGCGTAAGCCATATCCGTTGTCTGTCGATCTTTTCGGTCCTAGCTTCGTCCTCTCTGCTGTTCCATGACTAGAAGACCATCTATGGATGTTGAACTTAGGTAGAGGTCTTCGGCCCGGCATCCGAAAGCATTGGCACTTGTCTCCATCTTGCCAATCGATTTTCACCGTCCTCCACGACACGATTCTAACGGCGGGCTCGACTATACCGACATGGAGGACATGGTGAGCAACCGAGAGATGGGACAAGGCAGATGACATACTCACCCATTCTTCTCGTCCACTACATTCACTTCTCCCTTCCTGTCCCACTCGGTACTTATCCTTCTCCTGGCTCTCGCTAGTTGCACCACCACATACTCCACACCCTCTCCACACATGGTCCAGCGGTCAGTCCCGTATCAGCTCACCCATGACCAAGTCCAGTCCAGCCCATCTCATCTCGTCAGCTCTCGGACCTGCCGATCTCACCAGCTCACCGGCCATTTTGTTCACTGTGCACCGCACGATTCCTCGGTTCCTGGCCTGCTCTGCCTCGCCCGCAGCTCCATGTTCTCACGCATTCTCCGGTCCCGCCTACCCGTGGGTCGTTCGTTGCACCCCCTCCTCTCCTTCCCCCTCCCGCCCGAGATGATCGCGAGGATAGGCGAGATTCGCATGCATCGTGCATCGCAGTAAACCTCGCTCGTCACGAATCAGACGGTCAGAGGCCAGAGGTTAAGGCAGACAGGGGGTTACCTTCTGTTGAGGAGAGGCTTTGAGCACGTGACCAACATTCAGTTAGGTGCTCTCGCGCTGTGGGGCCGGGCGTCTTCATCCACTGCACGTTATCGTCGTAGATGCGGCACCGAGACACGTGCTGTGGCGGTCTGTCTGCCTGCCTGTCCAGGTCCTTTCTGGAGAGCGTATGGAGATGAATGCCGTGAATGCTGCATGGTGCATGCATGCATGCATGAAAGCAGGCACCGTGTCTACGTACTGAATGTATTGTACAGGGGAGATGGCTAGTACAGTATCCCTCGTTTTTTTTTTGCATGGTGTGTCCATGCTCACCGCCTAGATGTGCTGGATCCCTACGCATGAATGATGAGCTGTGTGCTCTACCCGTTTGGTGACTGCCACCACACCGCCCTCTCCTGATATTTCTGTCTGATGGCCGTGGTGGTTGAGGGGAATGCTGGTTTGCCTCCCTATGTCAAATGAGGCGGGGGGGGATTGATTGCCTGCTTGCCTGGCGTCGCGACGGAAAAGGAGAAGGGGAAGGGAGATGGGCCGGGCTGAGACGACTCTGGGCAATGTAGACCGGCAGTGCGACTTCTGAGGTTGAGTTTGGGACCTTGGTTTGAGACCTCGCCATGTCATTGCTGTGAAATGATGTCTTTGTTGCTTTTGGTCGCTGGATTCCGTTGGTTTGTCTTTTTCCGACTTCTTTACTTGCAACCACGCTTGAAAGCAGTAAGAGACAGGCCTACGCCCAACTTCACTTTTCTCGCAATCAGCGTCATCACTCTCCGTGCTTTCTATAAAATTCACCATGCCAAAAGCCAACTTCACAAGGGCGAGCAGGCACGATCGCGACTCAGTCATCAGAAACAGCGTCGCATCCAGCACCCAATCAAGCCGTTCGGATCTTTTCTTGAAAGCCTTCACGCTTCTGGGATGCAGCACGCAGATGTCCAGCTGGACATGTACTATTTTCGACAATCAGCACCGCCGTCTGCGCCTTGACAACACTTGCTCAGATATGCGCCAGAAGAAAAGTCAATAGGTAGATGCGAGCCCAAACAGCATGAATGCACTGGAATATTCTTAGCACTCGATCACCACCATTTATGATGACCCTCGTCGAACCCGCGCATCACCCTCGCATCCCTCCCTCCATCAATCCATTCTTTCCATCCTTTCCCGTCCCCAGCCGGACGGCATATCCACCCGCCGGCTCCACTCACCCGACCGACCGACCAACCAACCAGCCAGCCAGTCCGACCCGCCAAGCAACCATTTATTCGTTCCCTTTCGCCCTGCTCATGCGCTGCTTCACGCAAATCGCGATACGCGCGCGCGCGCGCGAGAGAGAGAGAGAGAGAGAGAGAGAGAGAGAGAGAGAGAGAGAGAGATAGAGAGAAATCGGGATGCGTGCATGGCCCGTCGGTCGCGGCAGCGGCATCTCTCCCTTCCCCCCCCCCTTTCGCGTTCCCTGCCCTGCTACCGCCGACGAGACTGGGATATCCCAGATCGCCCAAGCCGACGTACTGTATTGTACAGGAGGACAGCGCAACGCGGAACTGGCAAACGGCCAGCCCGCCCGCATGGCGTCCCATCATGGCTGACGGGCAGGGAACACCAGGGCGAGGCGAGGTTGGGCAGCACAACTGCCGCTGCTGCTGCGTCCATCGTGGCGGTGCTCCTGCTTGCCGCGCCTCCGTGCGTGTAAGGTCCGGCGCCTCGGAGGTCCGGCATCTTGTTCTGCGTTACCGTGCTTCTGGGCATTGTAGGCGCGGGTGAAATAAGAAGAAGAGGAAGAAGAAGACGAGGAAGAAGAGGAAGAGGAATAACAATAAGAAGAAGCTATTCTCTGTGTGTGCAAATTCGATTCCTCTGCTGGCGGCCATTGGCTCCCACACCGGCATCGGTTCCCGTTGCAGTGTGTCTGAAGCGAGCATTCATGGAGACTTTGTCCTGGGTTCCTGGTGCTGGACGGAACGGGACGGGTCGGCTGCCGGGAGGGGGAGGAGGAGGAGGTTTTGGGCACTGTTGGTTGGTTTGATTGGTCGGGCTGTATGGCTGCGATTGCGTGGTGTGGTGTGGGCTGTTGAAGGATCTTGGGAGAGGTTGGGGGTTTGGGTGGGGGAAGGGGAAGTGGTGGTTCGGTGGGATGTGTTG
>JAIFKG010001606.1:0-26145 GCA_020351975.1 Phyllosticta ampelicida
GGGCAGGGTGTAGGACAGGGGGGGGTTCTGTTGGCATAATGTCAAAATAGGAAATTTGGGCGATGTGTTGACACGGCTTTGGCGAGATATTGGCAAGATGTGGATTCCTAGGTGTCTGTCGCTGCCTCCTCTCACACCCCCTATGTCCTTATCAGATGCACGAAGTCATCAAACAGCGTCGTCCAGCTATCTTTCTTCTCCGCTGCCCACGCCTGCACTATCTTCACCTCATCCCTCCTCTTCGCCACACAATCTATCCCCAAGTCCTCTCCAAGCAGCACAGGCATTCCCATGGCTATCAACAACGCCGTCAATACGCTCGCCGCATCCACTCCTGCAAATTGCGCCAACAGCGCAACGGGCGTCGAACGCATCAGCCCCTTGTTAACACCCGCGCTCACTCCAGCAGCTGTGTATATGACGCCATACCGCGCGCAAAATGTCCGTATGGGTAGATCCCACTGCACAGCGGGCGCGAAGGTGCGTGCAGTGATGGCGGGCTTGATGGAAGCGTTGCGATGGAGCTCGCTCAGTCGCTTTAAATTTGAAAAGTTTCGCACGCCGAGATATCGGATGCGCGTTGGAACATGGGAGGATAGGGCACGCCAGGCAGCCAGCACGTAGGCGTCGAGGATTTTGGGTGGGAGAGTGCTGTAGGCGGCAGCCGGGGCGTCCATGAGGACGAGGTCGATGTATGATAACTTCTCGTTTTCTTCGTGTCGGAGGTTTTGCAGGGAGACTTGGATTGATGAATGCACATGCTCTTCAATGGTCTTTTCTATCGTTAGGGGGTCATCATCCTCTGGCAGAGGGGGCCAGAGGCACGTCGTTTGCACCTGCGAAACGCATCAGCGATTGGTCCCAAGACTTTAAGCACAGGATTCAAATTTAAGTCTCTAACCACACACAAAAATCTGCTCCCGCTTCAATTCCTGTGACTTTAAGCCTTCTCGTATGCCATTGCCAACGGACTTCTCGCGATAGTGGAATCGATCATCGTTTGATGCATCAACAGCTGTAAAGCCGGATTCGAGTGCTTTGGTCACGATGGCGGCGTGAGATGAGGCATCTGAGCTGTGATGGGAGGTGGTGGAGAAGATGAGAGGTGGTTGGCCCAGGGATTGGAAAAGGCGCCTTTGCCGTTGAGGTATGGAAGTTGGCATGGTGCTGAGATGCTGTGGTTTGGTCGTTTAAAAAACATTGGTTTGTGACGGTTAGGCCACTGGCAAATATGGTATATGCATTACGGAACGCTAGCAATGACTTTTACAAGTTGCTTCTGTTGTTGTGACTCCGGGATTGGCCGTAGAGTCGGGCACGTCCGGGCGGAGCACGAACTGGCTGCTAGAGGGCCTGATTGGTTACTAAGCACAGACGCTCGGTCTATCACCGAGTCTTCTAATGCAACTTTCTTTCCCTCTCTCTCACCGAGTCTTCACCTGAATCTCTCTCCCCCACTGGGTCTTCACCTTGAGTCCAGACTTCTGAAGTGGCAGAGCAACTACAAAACTCAGAAATATGAACCCGGACACACTCGCTCGATCCCAAGCCTCTAAGGATCATCCCTCTAGGACCCCCCGACTCCTGAAGTTGCGGTGCAACTTACCTTGTGATATCAACCTGAACCCTGCCCCATCGACACCGAAAAGCACCCGTATAACCTACGAACTATATCTACTTCCCGCAGCCAATCCGTTGGCGACCACCGACGATTTATCACCCGGATTATGTCTAGTACCTCAGACATCACCCTCGACTCGGAATTTTCTTCGGCTGAAGACAACAACTCACACCACCAGCCGCAAGCCACTGCGAATATGAAGAAACTTCACGTGAACCAGCCCCCTCAACTTCGTTACGACCTCTTCAACCCGCTTCTCACGATAGAAGGGCCCACTACCAACCCTGAACAAGACACCAGCAGCCATGGGTCTTCCAATCACTCCGTTACACCTCCTGGCTTATCTCCTCGCATCGACCTAAACCTTATGTCGCTTCCTTGCTACGACAGTGGTCGTTAGCGTTCTACCCTTTCAACTTTCCCTACGACACTTGACTTTGAAGACTACGCAACCAACTAGAAGGACGGTGCCTCCCGCTTCTACCAATTGCTTGTTGACTTCATCACTGACCATAAACGCATGGCTTATACCCTAGGTCATTAAAATAAAAAAATAAAAACTCTCACCTGACGAGCCGAGCGTACGGTCCCTTGAAAACGAGCCTACGAAGACCTCGCTGAGCAGGTACAGGTGCTCCAAGCGGAAATCAACTCTCTCCTTTCTCAGGACCAACCTGAGCCCACCTCGCGCTCTTGGTTGAGCCGCCGTTATCTAGGGTCCGGCACTGCTCATGATGCACCTCCACCTCAACAAGCAGGTATCCGGGCCAGTTTCTCAACTAGAGCCCCCCTATACCGATCCGGTACCCCTCTTCACTCTGGAGAAATCGAACGCCACAAGCGCGAGGTCTCTGAGCTCTCTCTTAGCGACCTAAGCAGGCTCAAAGAACTTAGCTCTGACCCTACAGAGAAGTACTCGGGCAAGAATCCGGCAAAGTACGCCTTATGGCGCTTCCAGATCGACAACAAGCTACGAGTGAACCAGGCCCACTACTCTTCAGGTAGAGACTGCGTCACCTAAGTCCTGAGGCAGCTCAGTGAGCCAATCTTCCAGGGCATGTCAAACTGGGCCGCACACACCAGGGCTCCCACCCTCGACCAGTTAGTTCTTTGTTGGACTAGGCACTTTAAACGGCGTGACATGCCTGGTGGGGGGAGGCTCTATGAGCTGCCCAACCCTGCGCAGGCACGCCAATCGCCCCACCAGGGGACGCGAGGCCGGGGCTCACCCGTGAGCCTGCTTGGCGTCAAATATATATATATATATACATCTCACACTTAGTTATTATGGGAGCGCGCCTTGGCGTGGCTGCAATGCATACACGACTGGTTGGCAGCTAGGGTGGCAGCAGCTGACACAAATTACCCCTTATGGAGAAGCTGGACCTCAACGCACTTTCAATGGACTAGGCTGAGACAGTCCCTTGAACTCTACTCCTGCTAACCGTCCCCACCCTGGCCCTCTGACAGGACCCTTGTCAGACGCGCGATTGGCGCTGTTGGCCGCGCCATAGCCTAGTCAAGTTCCTCAACTGGTGGAGTACCCGCACTCCACAGGAAGTCTTCGTGTACTCGGATGGCTCCATGGGCAAGAGGGGCCACGCAGGAGCTGCAGAAGTCTACGATGCCGAAGTCATTAGCGCAAACGAAGGTCTAAAGGCTGCATTTCAGATGAACGGCCAAGGCTAGAACATTGCGGTCTGCCTTGATAATGAGGAGGCCGCAATACACCTCCACTCGGGTAGCCCGACGCTATCGAGTTCTCGGCGAATTCTGGAGTTCTACGAGAGCGGTGCCACGCACGAATGAGTTTGAACCCTGTGACATGAACAAGGCTCAACAGATCATCTCCCGGAATGGAGAACAGGGGGAACCAGCGAACGCACCTTTCGGGAGAATCACTGCCGACTTAATCGAACTCAACGATGCGTACAAGAAGGACCAATGGGCAATGCACATCTCCCGTCACCTTACCAACCACCATATGATATTACCCATCCTGAGAAGAAGCCTGCAAGAGACTGGATCCTCTTTACAATCAAGATGATAAACTGCAGGTCAATATTTCTTCGCATTGATGGAGATAGAAGCGTTACCTACGGGTTCCACCAAGCACTCCGAGCCGAGAGGGTGACTTTTGAAGAATCAGCGCCGTACACTCAAGCCCAGAATGGGCATGCTGAAAGGATGGGTCGCAATTTGGTTCAAAAGGCCAGAGTAATGGTGCAAGCTTCCAACCTACCTGAGCAGCTTTGGCCAGAGGCAATTCGAACTTCTGGATACCTTGCCACTGTGGAGCCCGCTCGCCGGTCTCCCTTCTTGGGTTCGACTCGATCGTCTCGACCAATTTGAGGTCTGGACGTGTGAGATCACAGATCGACTCGATCTCATCGGCAAGGTCGATCATATCCAACCCCCCGATGCCAACTATGATAACGACACGAAGCGCCGCCACACCGACAAATGGAAAGCCGATGACAAGCTTATTCACATTTGGATTTCCACGTGTACTATCGCCACTGTGCGTCAGCGTCTCATGCGTGCGAACTGCCAGACTTCTCACAAGCTCTGGGAGTACCGACACGACATGTTTGGTCACGAAGACGTGGTTACCTCAGTCGACGCTGTCATTAGCTTCTGTCGCATCAACTTCGACAAGTTCAAATCCGTGGATGCGTACCTGACTGCTCTAGAATTGACTGTTGAAAACATTTACGCACGCACCAAAACTGAAATACCTGGCATCATTCTCTGTGGCTATATCCTTGTGACCTCGAAGGACCTTTTCCAATGTGGCGTGACACCGAAACCATGCCCAGTTTTTGCCAACTCGTAACCGAAGCCCGTTTCTGCGGATGATGATTTTTCAAACGTCAGTGACGATATTCCGCCTTCGTCTGTTGCTTCACTTTCACCGACACCAGACACTTCCACAAAACGACACCTCCCACCTGCCGCAACGATTCAGCAATGGCACGAGCGTCTTAGTCATATCGCCCTCTCACGGTCCCATCAGCTTCAGAAGCACGGCTTGCTTCGGATCACTATCAAGGGCACATTCCATTGTGACGCCCGCCACCTTGCCAAAGCCGCCAAGATCATCTCACGCATGCCAATAAGACGTGCTGAAGGCCCCTACCGTTTCCTACACCTGGATGCTGCTGGACCGATCTCTCACGAAAGCATGGCGCACAACCATTATGCCACCGTTCTCACCGATGATTTTTCGCATGTCCGCCGCATTTGGTTCGCTAGACACAAGAACGACGCTTTTACCCGGCTGCAACAATTCCACACATTTGTCAAGACAAAGCACAACGTTTCTGTGGCTGGCATACGTCTTCACAATGGCCTCGGAGGGGGGGAAGGATGGCTGATCTGGCTGATTGGGCCACTACGCACGGCGTTGATCTTCAACCGACTGTTGCCTTCGCCTGAGCAAGATGGGGTAAGCGAGAGCTCAATCCGCTTGATTGCTACTATGGCTCGCGCCATGCGGATTGCCTCTCAACTACCTCGCATGCTTTGGGATGAGCCCTCTTTGGCTCCCCCTTTGCTTGTTCCGCTTGTATCTTCTCCTACCGCCTCTCCTTCGGCTCCCTCTACTCAGTCCGCCTTGCCTCCTCTTTCGCCTATTTCACCTGGCAGTTTTCTATTCGGCGCCAACGTTAGACGATTCAGCAACACTCGAAGAGATTGAGACCGCAGCCAAAGGTGATGTTCAAGAGCCGGAAGAGATCACTAAGAGGGATTGTTATCTTACCAACTTGAGATAGGAGAACATTGTCACCCACAAGCGCGTCCGCAAACCTGACCGCCGGTTCGATGGTGATGACGCTGACTTCTCCACCGTCGCCGTCATCACCTCCCGCCCTCGTGTGACCTTGCTGTATCCATCTCTTGCGTACGTGCATTCATTTGCTTCTGCAGCAGCTGCTGCTCAGCAACAGCAACACCTTTCATGAAACCCGAAACAGGCAAAGTAGAGTCCTGACGCCGATTGTTGGCTTCGGGCTTTCGCTGATGAGTTGGACGCACACGCCCGCATGCACACCTGGGGCATTTTCGATCTGCCGCACGAACCGGACAATATTGTACCGTCTCAATGGGTGCCCGCCATCAAGAAAGATGAACACGGCAACATCATATGCCACAAGCAACGCATCCTTGCATCCGGAAATTTTCAGCGCGTTGAGGTTTTCGATGTCTCCGCGCCCGTTGTCCAACATCAATCGTTCATGGCGTTTCTTGCCATCACCAATCTCTGGGGTGGATCTGCTGGCAGGCAGATGTTTCCACCGGATTTTTACATGGTTTTCTAGCCCCTGGACGGCGCGTTTATATGCGCATGCCACTCGGCTATGAGATCCCAGGCAAGGTCTGTCTCCTCCGTCGCGCTCTTTATGGCTTGCGCGAATCAGCCTTGCTTTGGCACCAAGCCTTCGTGGACAAGATTACTCGGCATGGCTTCACCCAGTTGACTTCTGAATCTCGTCTCTACGTCAACGACAAAATGAGCATTCTTCTTTTGCTCTATGTCGATAACATTGCCATCTCTGCACCATCCAAAGCCGCTGTCGACTGAGTCATGGACATGCTTCGCCACGAGCTCAAGGTCAAAGACCTTGGCCTGCTATATTTCATGCTTAGCTTGAGGATCACCTGCAATTTCAAGCGCAACGAAGTCTCTCTCCCTCAAGGCGCGTACATCCGTCAAACCTCGAAGCGTTCAACTGAG
Source organism: Phyllosticta ampelicida (assembly GCA_020351975.1). Classification (NCBI taxonomy): domain Eukaryota; kingdom Fungi; phylum Ascomycota; class Dothideomycetes; order Botryosphaeriales; family Phyllostictaceae; genus Phyllosticta; species Phyllosticta ampelicida. The sequence continues at coordinate 6,360 of JAIFKG010001606.1, forward strand.
AATCGCTCAAACCGACGCGTACGCCAATGGTTGGTCCGCCCCTCACCAAGCACGACGGTGAGCCGCTCCCTCCTTCCCAGACAAATGAGTATGGGGAGAAGTTCGGCTTGGGATGCGTACGCATCCTGAGGTTTTGCTTGCTGCCGCGAAGCTTGCGCGCTACTCCGTCAACCTATCTCCTGCGCACATTGATCATGACAAGCGAGTATTTCGATACCTATCTGATGTCAAGAACCATGAGATCATGCTTCACGTCACGCCAGACGAAGAACTCAATTTGTACGCCGACGCCGACACCGCTTTCGCGGACGACCCGGACACTCGTTGGTTAACCGCTGGCTTCGTCGTTTCGCGCTTGGCTGTCCAATCTATGCCAAGTGTGGACAGCAGAAGGTGGCCTGCACCAGTACCACTGAGGCGGAACTTGTCATTTTGACACCCGTTGCCAAAGAACTCATTCGGTTGGGTCGCCTGCTGTTTGAGTTCGGTTACAACGGTACTGATTTGACGGTGCTGCGCCTCTTCAACGATAACAAGAATGCCACTGGATTTACCAACGGGCGTGAATTCAATGCGACGACCAGGACAATTGATGTCTACTACTATTACGTCCGCGACGCCGTCGCGAAAAAGGTGATCTCGATGTCGCACGTTCGCGCCGAGGACATGGCAACAGATGGCCTCATCAAGGCGCTCAATCACGACAAGTTCGCTCGTTTTTGCGAACTACTGGGTCTTCACAAGGTGGTCTGATTGTTCTGGATTTGTGTCCTTGAATCTATTTGTTTTGTCACTCTATCAACACCATATTTCTCTTGTTTTGGGCGATTTCGTGATATCGGGGGTGTTTTATAGCTCGCTATCACTCCTGGCGTCATTCCCTTGCTGATCCTGTCGCCACTCCTTGCCCACTATCCTTGCTGTCAGTAGAGCGTCAATCTAGAAGTCACTTCAAAGGTCAGAGGACGCCAGCAGCCACCTATATAGCCGATTGCTGAGCTCGTTGTTGAGTTCTTAAGTCTGAATTTATTCATCCCTTATTCTGCTCAAAAACGCCTAAAGCTCTCCTCTCCGGGAACAATTCATTATTGCCGATGATCCGAGCGACCACCTCCCGGCGCCCGACTTCAGTTCTCAACCTCACAAAACGGCTCCAAGGGCCGTAGACACCTCTTCGCACTGATCAATACAACAACATGGATAGCAAGAGAGAGAGGAAACCCAGCCAGCGAAGAGAAGCGTACTTTGCTACCCTCTCCCAGGTGGAGAAATTTAAATGTCTCTCACACAGCTTCTGCAACCCGTTACTCTCCTCAGCCTCCTGACCAAGCTTCTACTACCCCTTCCTTTCCAAGAATTCATAGACGCGACCTTCCTCTGCTAGAAAACTTCAAAGATGTCTTAACTCATCCCCTCAAGCAGTTATTTCTTCAAGCAGCCGGGATTGAGGGCAGACGGATTCTGAGTTACAATACCTGGAAAAGAGTGAGACGCAACCCCGCTTTCGACGATCGCCTTACAGGAGCCTCCCCGACCGCTCGAGGAGCTTACGTCGTTAGCTGCCTTGAAGACCTTCCTGTCAAGCTTTTCACTACCAAGGCCTATCGCGACAAACTCCCCTCTGATACGACGGTCCTTGAGAAGTCCGACGGCTACTACAGTTTTCTGATGATGTGACAGACGCCACCGCGAAGCTAAGTGCCATGGAGCAGAAGAACACTCCGATCAAACAGTTCCTGATTGAACTAAAGAACCTCGCTGACCGTGCCGGGTGGACTAACGAGACCATCAAACGATCCCTACTCAGCAAGCTCAACTGCCATTACTGGGAGGTCGCCAGCGCGAATAGCAGCGACTCTATTGCTACCATGGCTCAACACCTCGCCCTTTACGCCGACGACGAAGCCGCTCGCAATAAGACTTACTCCAGCCGCAAGAATGACGGTACCAACTCAACCTCCTCTCGTGGTGGTCGCGGTAGCGGCCATGGAGGATACTCAAGTGGCACCGGACGCAACAACAAAGATGACAAGGACAAGGACAATTATGGGAAGGACAAGAAGGACAAGAAGGACAAGAAGGACAAGGAGAAGGACAAGAAGAAGGACAAGAAGAAGGACAAGAAGAAGGACAAGAAGAAGGACAAGAAGAAGGACAACTCAATAATGACCTCGATACGGTTCTCCGCTACTATCGAGACAAGACTCCGGATATTCGAGTGCCTAAAGGTTGGAGTGATGCAGCCATGATGAAGTCCTCCCGGGCGAAGGAGTAGACCACGAAAGATTTGCAGACAGCGATTGCATCTGCAACACCAGCACCTCCCAATATTGGAACCCAGCGTTCACAGAGAGTACGTCGGCTGACGACGAAGCTGCAGGAATCCATGAAGAACCGCCGACGCTTACTTTGATTACCCAGTTGACCGCCCCATGAGCCAAGGCCTTGTGGGGGAGTAAGGTAGTGTAAAGAGACCATGTAGACGTGGATAGACTAGTTTCGAGAGGGCGCAGCCCTAGTCCACAAACATTAGCACTCTACCTACACTGATACTTACTCAGTCGTTGGAGGTCAAGGTATTGGGGTTAGTATGGCAGTATACAGGCCTTTTATACAGCAGAACTCGCCAATAGCCGGCGAAAAGTTGAACCTTGGACGAGGACAACTAGTGTACAACGGAGCACTTGAAGCGATACCGCTTGCTATGGAATGGGCAGCTGCCCAGACCTTCTCTCACAGAGAGATCAAGATCTTCGTTGATAATCAGGCTGCTATCTGGCGCCTACGCACCCAATCAGACAACCCAGGGCAAGAGTGCCGAGTTCGTGCGATCAAGGCAAGCCAGGTCCTCCAGGCGCAGGGTAACTCCATCTCAGTCAACTGGGTCCCGGGACACCAGGGAGTAGTAGGCAACAGACTGCAGATAAGTTAGCGAAACAGGCTGCTACCTCGTTGCACCAACCTCCAACACAAAGACTATTGCCCTGCTTGGAGTTCAGATCAGGGCGCAAACACATGAAGAATGGGATGTAAATATACGCAAGGCAGCACCAAAGGCTACTCAGCTGAGCCGCAACACACACACGGCCAATTACAAGTGGAAAATCTGGAGCAGGATGGCAGTACCTTCGTGCGAGACAGTATACTCCGCAGCACTCTTTCGGCTGAAGTTTGGGCATGAGTACTTCAAGTCCCATCTCCACCGCTTCAGTAACGTCGAATCAGATACCTGCTACTGTAACGGGACCTCAAATCAAAACCCTGCACGCCTCCTCCTCAACTGCGAGCTCTACAGCGAAGCCCGCCATCATCTCAAGGCGAGCCTCCAAGAGGTCCGCGCACGACCTCTTAAAAAGAAGTAGATTGACCTCAAGCTCCCACACACCCACATACTAGTCAAGTTAGTTATCAGCTCAACAATTACAAAGCTATTTGTCACTTCCAAGCACAGCACTATTTGATTCATTCTGGTATATTACGTTTCGTCGCCTGAAAGATCTCTATAGGCAAAAAAACACTCCTATATTCTCTCGCCTTCAAGAATCGGGCGCGCCTCTTCGCTCTTCCACCAACTCACGCCGTCCTTGCCTGGAAACTCAAACTTATCCATGCTATCCGCCTTCATCTCGACGCTGTACCCAGGCTCGGTCGGGGTGACGTAGTACCCACCTTTGATGACGCTCGGATGGAGAAAGTGCTCGTGGAGGTGATCCACATACTCCAGCACGCTCAGCTTGCCGCTCACGGCAACATAGTCGATGGTACTCAAGTGCTGTGTGTACTCGGGCAGACCCACGCCTCCTGAATGCGGGACAATGGGGACGTTGAACTTCTTTGCCATGAGCAGCACGGCGAGCACCTCGTTTACGCCGCCCATCCGACATGCGTCGATTTGGCAAATGTCAATTGCGCCTTGCTGCAGCAGCTGCTTGAAGATGACGCGGTTTTGGCACATTTCTCCCGTCGCGACACCAATGCCCAGGGGCTTGAGAGCCTCGCGAATGGCCTTGTGGCCGAACACGTCATCGGGTGATGTGGGCTCCTCGATGAACCAGGGCTTGAACTCTGCGAGCTGCTTCATGTACTCGATGGCCTCGGGGACAGACCAGATTTGGTTGGCGTCGACCATGAGAATATTGCCCTTGTCGAAGCCGATGATAGATCGGGCGATAGAGAGACGCTCCTTGTCTTGCTCAACTGACGTGCCGACCTTGAGCTTGAAGTGCTTGTATCCCTTTTTGAGCGTTTCTTCCAGGAGCATCTTCATCTTTTCTTGGCCGTAACCCAACCATCCAGCGCTAGTAGTGTACGCGGGTACAGCCTTGTTGGCCTCTGCCTCCTTGATTCTCTGCTCCTTGCCCGACTCGGCGGCCTTGAGGATCTGGATTGCCTCTTCAGGAGTGATGGCGTCGGTGATGTAGCGAAAGTCGATGCAGCGGACAAACTCCTCGGGTTTCATTTCAGAGACTATGCGCCATACGGGCTTTTTCAGGACCTTGGCCCACAGATCCCAGATGGCATTGACAACAGCTCCAAGGGCCAGGTGGATGACGCCCTTTTCAGGGCCGATCCAGCGGAGCTGGCTGTCTGAGACTAGGTACCTCCATGTCTTTCCCCAGTCAGCGACAAGACTGTCGAGTGACTTTCCTTGGAGCCGTTGGGCTAATTGGTTGATGGCCTGGCACACAATTTCGTTGCCACGTCCAATGGTAAACGTCTGATCGCGTGGATGAGCATTTGAGAGTGGAAAGACGGTGATCAATTACCATGCCATGGCCTGAGTAGTCCGAATCCGTCCTGAGAATACAGTATGCAGACGAATAGTCACCAGCAGCATTCATGGCATCGGAGCCAGTCTTGTCAAGAGAGGTCTACGAGCATTAGCCCAGTGACATGCACCATGCAAGTTCAACGAACCGGAAAGCGGACATCGCGCGTCTCCCAGTTGGTAATGGTCACCATGATTAAAGCGAGAAGCGTCTAATGAAACAGACAAGATGATGGAGGTAGAAATTGCCAAGCACAAGAAGTGGCTAATGACTGGCGCGAGCGAGGATATTTAAAGGCGTTGGATGTTGACCCCACGGTTGCCCCTCGTGTAGGTTTGGCGGGGCGGCCGAGGCTGATTCGTGGAGAAACTTGGCCGCCAGTCAAGTCCCACAGCGAACATGGGAGCGAGTAGTTACAGGCGGTCTTGCGTGAAGATTTGAGGCACAGGCAGCCGCTTTATTATCGAATCATTACGTGGTGTTGATGTAGCCGTCTCAAGTCGAAGCGGTTGTTGGAGGCGGTGGCAGATGCACTGCTTGGCTGTCCCTTCAGCCCAGTGACAACCAAAGACAGGAACCGGAAGCGATGGAGCACAACTAGATAATGGATCAAGCCTGAAGCAGTGGGCGGATGGTCGAAAGAACTCATCAAAGGTATTCCTTTGGCGTGGTGGGCGCTCGCTGCTGTCCCCATCCCCGCGGCGAACCGATTCCCGGTCCGGCTACTGCTGGTCAGTGACACGGGCTTGTGGTAGGGGACCGAACACTCGACGGTTGGGCCCTCCATCTGCGCCGGTCTGCTATCTGTCAGTCTGCACTGTACAATACATCCACCTCTCGGACGCGACCGTTTACTCTCTCCAGCGTTCAGCTCGTCGCTATCGCGTTACCTTCAACGCCGCTCCAATCACCGTCTCTGACCTCGTCCGCGCCCTCGCGTCCCTCCCACGCTTCAGTCCCAGCCCGTAGCCGGCCAACCCTTTCCTCGGGCTCATGTCTGACGCCTCGAGCACCTTCAACATCCCGCAGCTGGTCGTCATTGTAGTCGTCAGCTTCTTGATCTTCCGCTGGTACAGCTCCGCCTCTACGGCCGGCACCAACAGGTCGCACCCGCGCAATGGGGCCCCGCGCGTCAACCCCGCCGCTGTCGAGCAGGTAGCCCTCATGTTTCCGCAGCTCAACCGCAGGGAAATCATGTGGGACTTATCTAGAAACGGCAACAATGTCGCCGCGACCACCGAAAGGATTCTGGGTGGACGGGGTCTTGAAGTCGTACGTTTTCCACATTGCCCGCTGCTTTTGGGTCGTCAACTGACCGGCAATTGTTTAGCCTCCACCATCTTACCAGCCACCGATGCCACCGAATGTCAATCGTGCATCATCGTCGACCCCTACCCCACCCAAGCCCCAAAACCCTGACCTGATTACGAGATACCGTCTGGAAAACAAGATCAAAGACGAGGTGGCAGCCGCGGAGGAGAGCGCCCAGAAGGCTACATGGTCGCAGAACAAGTCGGAAAGACAAAAGATTCTGCAGAAGCGTCGCGAGGAAATGATCTTAGCTGCCCGGAGGAAAATGCTCGAGAAAGACAAGGCAAAAAGTGCGCCAGCGTCTTAGGCTTGACTGGGCCGTCTCGTTAGCACTGCAATAGATTAAGAATACCACGGCAGTTCAGAAGTTGATTGGGATGTAGTCAGCAGCGTCAGTTCGCCCTGATTGCAGCTAGCTCAAGATGTGTTGGAAGATCAGGCAAGATGCTGCGTCGGGCTGACATCAGGTCGAGTCGTAAAGAGATCCAACATAGGCATAAATAGCTTGCGCTGTGGATCGTTTGCCCACGACTTGAGCTCCTCGTACTCGATCCATTCCCAGGCCTCACACTTCTGCGGTTCCATAACCTGCAGCTGTTAGTCGCTAATGTGTATCCGAAAGTTGAATGCTTGCCTCAGGCTCGACATTGTCCCCCGACACAATGGCAGTCATGAAAACAGTGACGTAATGTAGACCTTCATCCTTCCAGACGCTGTTGGTCGCAGTCAAGAATCGGATATCCGACTGTCTAACGGTCAGGCCCGTCTCTTCGAAGACCTCCCTTGCCGCACATTCCTCGAGTTGTTCCCCGAATTCGAGATGTCCGCCCGGCAGTGCCCATGTGCCTGCCAGACGTTAGATTCGGTAAACTCGGTGAGGATGAGCAATGGTTTTGTCTTTTGGCATACCCGAGCCGTGGCTTCCTTTGCGCAGTCCCACGATGAACTCTCCGCTCTTGCTGAGAACGAAGACTCCGACGCCAATCTTTGGTCTTTCAGGTGCGGTCGACATGTCTAGCGTGTTGAAGACTTTTGACGTAGGATTCAATATCCAAACCTGGAAAATTTGAATTTTTAGCCTGTTCGAGCTGACGGCCAAGGCAGTGCTCCAATTTGTATCTCGATCTTGGCCGGGTATTAACAGCAACTCAGCCTCGTCGAAATTCGCCTTCGGTCCTGCTGCAACAAGAGTAGCCTGTCCTTCTGTAAGTGCGTGTTGAAGAAGACTGGACGCGTTGGTTAGTCGGTGGATGCCCAACGCAATGCAATGACTCTACTTCGCGCGGCGTGGTAAGCTGTCGGGATTTTGATAAGCGCGGGGGGTGTTCGAATGCACATTTCACCGAGAGAGCTCACGCAGGACAAACGACAGGTCGAACAGCAGTTTATCTAAAAGAATAGAGTTGCCTAGATTCAAAACAATGGGCGAAAATCCAAGCAAAAAAAACCAAATGTCATGCGAAAGACTTCGACCAGCACGGGGATCTTACAAATATTAGCATTAGATTGGGATCATTAGTGGAAATCGTTTTACTGACCGAACCCGCAACCTTGCCCTATGCCAAACGACTTAGGAGGGGCACGCGCTACCATTGCGCCAACCAGCCTACTATGGATCCACAGCTGCAAACATTCTACATGAACATATTCTCCGCGAGCACATTGGCGAATCAAAAACCAAGTTGCAGACAAGGCTCTCCACTAGCTCGGGCCGCTCGGGAATTGCACCGCCAGCTGGGTCGCTACTGAATCGAAGCTGGAAGCGTCATACCAAATCATCCCCAACTTTCTGCAAGACACAGAGAAACGAAGCAGACCTATTATGCCGTTCTCCCATCATAGCCATTCCGGCCAATTCTGCGCCCACGCCAAGGGCACGCTGGAAGAAATGATCCAAGCAGCCATCGCTAAAGGCTTCGACACTTTTGCACTAACTGAGCACATGCCGCGAGATGACGAAGACCTGTATCCAGAAGAAGTGCGTGAGTTTTCCCCGTCCGCGACAGCAGAGACTTTGCTAACTGTGCTCAGCAAGGCAACACATCGGCGCAAGGCCTGACCAAGCTCTTCGACGACTACTACCATGAAGCGCAACGCCTGCGCACGAAATACCAATCGCAAATCCATATCCTCATCGGCATGGAGGCGGAATGGATACGCGCGTCATCGCTCGCGCGGACAAAAGCCCTGCTCGAGCAGTACCCCCTCGACCTCTTCATCGGCTCCGTCCACCACATGCACACGGTGCCCATCGACTTTGACGCACCTATGTACGGGGAGGCGCGGACAAGATCAGGCGGCACCGACGAGCGTCTGTTCTCGAATTACTACGACGCACAAATGGATATGCTGCAGGCGCTGCGGCCGCCAATCGTAGGCCACTTTGATCTCGTCCGGCTGCTGAGCGACGAGCCGAATCGCGACCCGCGGTCGTGGCCAACGGTTTGGGCAAAAGTGCTGCGGAATCTGGAGTATATTGCTTCATATGGTGGGCTGCTGGAAATCAACACCGCGGGCCTGCGTAAAGGCATGGATGAGCCATACCCGGCGGCTCCAATCTGTCAGGTGGGTGCGCGCGCGCTTGCGGCGCGATTATGATTGCTGATGGGAGCAGGAATTCCTTGGACTGGGCGGCCGGTTTACCTTGTCGGATGATAGTCATCAGGTTGGCCATGTTGGCACAAACTACCACAAGCTCCCTGAGTTTCTGCAACGCGTGGGCATTCAGGAAGTCTACCGTTTTGCGCGTGCCGCAGAGAGTCGAGATGAGCGGTTCCCGGGCGTCAATGTCCAGTCCGTCAGTACCAAGGACGTTGTTGGTATACACGCGTCTGTCTCGGACACAGCACCAGGTAGCAGAGCCCCTTGACGAGCTTCGCCACGACCTCGACTCCCAGCAGTTAGCAAGCAGCAAGGGAGATGAGTTGAAGTGGCCAATGAAGAGGCAGAGGATGGCTACAGACTCCACGTGAGATGGCGCAAAGGCAGGAGAGGTTGAGCGGTTCTGGCATTAGACAAGGACGGAATAGCCGATGGCTCTTTAGACAGAGAGGTACTGGGATGGCCTGGAAATCAAAAGGGGCGCGGCTTGCATGACGGTAGCGGGCGCAGGTCCAATTGCGAGCAGAGAGAGGCATGAAGTTTTACGCCGCTGGATGATCTCGGTCGGATATGGTGCCTGGTGCGTGGGTAGAGTTTCGAGACCTCCCCACGTGCGGAAGCGGGCGCCGGCGGGGTAGCAATCGTGAGGTGCGCGATGGGCAATGGCGCCTGAGAGCCTGAACTAGCGGGAGGCTGTCTACGGATTAGAGGCAGCGCTGCGGCCAGGTACACCACAGCACAGCACAGCTTCTTTGAACTCTCTCCTCTACCGTCCCTATATCAACCGTCCATTCTGCTCAGACCCCGTCTGTGCTGGCTTTCCGATTTGACCCTCCAACCCCGCGCCTTTTTTCCCTTTGCCTTCCCCCCTCCATCCCACTTCACTTCAACTTCATCTCACCAATCCACCACCCCACCTTCATTAACCAATCATGGGCGTCGAGAAGCAGACCATCAAGGCCGGCGACGGCGTCACCAGGCCTTCAAACGGCGACAACGTCGTCATGGAATACACTGGCTACCTCAGGGATGCCTCTGGCGCCAAGGGCAAGCAGTAAGTCGTTGATCGCCCCTCACACCCATCATCATCCCACGACCATCTCTGTCGCATCGCAGCGATCCTCCGCTGACCCAAGTTTCTCTCAAGGTTCGACTCGTCCGTCGGTCGCGGCGACTTCGCGACCCAAATTGGCGTTGGTCGTGTCATCAAAGGTACCCTCCAGCAGGCTCGGAGCTCAGGTAGCTATCGACAGCGCATCGGACACAAGTGCTGACAGCGCAACAACAGGCTGGGACGAGGGCATCGTCGGTGCCAACGGAAAAGAGGGCATGACCCTCGGAGAGAAGGCGACTCTCACCATCTCGCCCGACTACGGTTACGGAGCCTCGTAAGACCTCCCCACACCCACAGCACAACCAAAGACGGCGATATGGCGTGAGTGGAGGGATTAGTCGACTCAATGCTGACATACCACCGTAGCGGCTTCCCCGGCGTCATTCCCCCCAACTCGACCCTCATCTTCGACGTCGAGCTCAAGGCCATCAACGGCAAGAAGGCTTAAACAGCTGGCAGAGGTAAGTCTCCCAAACTCCTTTCCCCCTTTCCCTAGTAAATGCCAATCTAGCGCACAACTAACGATTTGTTTCTTGGTAGGAATCCATCATGGATTGTCGCTAGAAGTATGAGCTCAGGTGTTTCCTTTCTGAGTGCTGCACCGACTCCTGCAATCTAGCCGTCCTCTGTGCTTGCTTTGTTGCAGTGCACAACTTTCGGAACTTTTGAGTAAAAAAAGCTTGCGAGATCTCCCATTTCTGTGTTATGAGCAAAGACCCTGAGTCAATCAAGAATAAGCACACATGCCGTTTGGACTGCCATCATGATTAAGCGATGTGGGATTTTGGTGTGAGCTGCATTAAAAGATCCCCCAAAACCGTGGACGACGCGGAGCAGCGTGATCAGTTCCGATGCGCAGACTCAATGCCGCAGCCACTATACCAGAATCTTCTCCTCTCCTACCCAAGCCTTATTCATCCCCGTTCCATATAGAAAGAACAGCGCAAACGGCGGTTCGAACGCCGGTCCCCAAGCCCCGGGGTACCCCATTAGGCCAAAAGAATCGTTGGGAGTGTGAGGGACCTTCCCCACCAACTATTTGGACGTAGCCATTTGGTCGCAGGTTGGGCACGACGAATTGGCTGGTCCTGGTGGTTTTGGAGATGTGTGGACACGTGGTCAGAGGGGGGAGGGATGTGTATATTGGATGCAATGCGAATGGGGAGGTACAGTGTGTCTCGCTTTGCACGTCGCCTTGGCCAAAGAAATTGAATGTGCATCAGCATAGGTAAAAGAGTCCGATGTGATGGATAGGAGAGACTGCTAGCAGCTCCCTGTTTGCAAGGCTGAGTTGAGTCTTGGTCGCCCACCAACAACCAAATGTCACGTAAGCTGTGCAGCCACTCAAGCCCGGTCGTCCGTCTGACAATTCTCATTCGCTGCTCAACATCGCTGGTCTGTCTGATATTTGCCGTCAACCGCTTGAGAGGTCGAGAGGCCTGCCAGCGAGCAAGCCAGCCAGCCCAGCAGCGACCGAGGTCGGGGATGCAAGCAAGCAAGTAAGCACCCTCTTCACACGCCATCGCTTAGTAGCGCGATGCGGTGCGCTGCTGCCAGTTGCCAGTATGGTCATTGGATCAGAAGGAAAGTCAAGATAGTCGAAACTGTCAAGCAGAAACTGTCTCATTCGCTGCCCTGTGACGCGAAAGCGGACGGACAGACAGACTGATGGACAGACAGCGCAGCCTACATCCCGTACCGATGCCGCCAATCTGACGATCTGGCGTTCCCAATCTTGGGGCGAGATGGGGTTGTGGCTGGCTTCACGCTTGCGGGTGCGGGACTGCTGCGGTGACGGGTAAGGCTGTGTAGCGCGACGGGTACTGACAGCATGGTGTATGGTAGGCGGGGTCGACAAGGCAGGCACGGTGATTGGTGAGTGGTACAGTGTCCGTGACCACTGGTGGAGGGTCGGACAGACGGGTAGACAGGCGGGTGGAGGGGTACATGTGTGGTGTCACGACGCAGGATTGGGCTGCAGAAAGCCTCGCCTGTGGACTTTTGTTGACTTGGGGCATTTGCTGGGAACTTTCAGAGGGATGGGAAACGAATCCGGGGTTCGGAATGGCAGAAGGGAGCCAGAACCAGGACCAGGGTAAGTACAGAGAGACGGGGCCGAGCTGCAGGATTCGACGTTGTACCGTCCTGCTGGTGTCTACGTAACCAGCAACATGTAGGCGGTTGAATGTGTTGAACCGTAATCTTGCTCACTCATGCGGCGTTCCTGATTGCCTTTGTGCCTTCCTCCTGACCCGACGGACTGAGACTGAGATGCAGTCTGGCCTGAAGCTTCTGCTTACTGGCACTGGCGAGACAGCGCGCTCGAGTCGATTCTTGAGATACAGGGGCGAACGGTGGACATCACTCGTCTGGCCTGGTGCGCAGCCAAACCTAAGACAGGAGCCGACGTACTCGGCCAAGCAAAATTGTCAGAATGAAAAAGACGCCAACCGAGTTCCTAGTCGCTGACAGCATCTCTCCACCGCACTTCCCAATCATAAGGCGTCCACGCGAGCTGGTGACACAAGACAGGCACGCTCACTTACCATTCGTCCCTCTCTGATGGGATCCATCTGTTGGTGGATGGGGCTGGTTGCACGAAGGCAGCCCGCCAGCCGACCTCTGTTAATAGCGATCAGCTCTGGCCCTGCAGCAAGGCTTATCGACCTACAGGCAGGTGTGTGTCAACGACACAGCAGTCCAGCCGCGGCAGGGTAGGCAGCCGTCTCAGATGTTCCGACTTGATTGTCTGATTTGCGCGTGCGTGCGCATGGAGAGGCTAACGGAGGTGGTTGGGGACCCCTCATCCGTCTCCCCGCACGCATTTTGTATTGCATGTAGGTATGCAATTACATGCTACGACGCATTTACCCCAAAAGTCAGGCTCGACGTTGATGGTGAGTTAGTTTATCTAGACTTGGACTCGACGCGTACGACATGAGGACTGGTTGTGTGCTTGGGGCGCGTTGATGTCGCACTGAACTGTTGGACAAGTCCTCGACATTCATCACATGTATGGCATGCTGATTGTGTTATGGCGGTGTAATGGCAGAGATGCATGGAGTCGTGTGGAACGAAGCAGGTAATAACGTTGAATGTGCGATGCCGCGTGGTGGTTGCCGGCATCCGCTAACGCGCACAGAGTTTGACGATATTTGCGTCGTCGCGAAATTGCAAAGAGTATTAAGAAGCAAAATCCCGCCCAGATGTAGTGCCTCGAGGCCAAGAAAACACGCCAGATCTGCTCTTCAAGTTTTCAAGGAGATTGGTGTGAGAAAAACAACAGTGAGACGAGGCGAAACAAAAGAAACGCCCGCTCGTGACTGAGGCCAAAACGTTTACCCAATCAAGTTGTTTTTCGAGAATGGTCTGCAAGCAGCGGTGTTGCTCCAGGATATGCGCGCCTCCCCATCTGGCTGAAGGCCTAATCGCTGAGGCGGCTGGGAGCGTAAATCGGTGCCTATACTGCGTCGTGACTGAGGGGTAGCCTGTACTCAGGCAAAGTATACTGAAAGGAGGTACTCCGTATTGTTTCGGGGAAGGCTCCTCCGCCGTAGAGTTTTGCAACGAGGTAAGGCTACATGGCTGGCCCAGACGTACCCTACGTAGTTCCAACAAGATATAGGCGATTATGGAAGAGAGACTGCAGTGCGCAACAGCATCGAAGTGGTGCAGCTGCGATGGAAGGGGGCAGTACGTGTAGCCAAAAGTAGCACTGTCCCGTGTCTTCCGGAAGAGTTAAACCTTGTCTCTATATGCAGACATGGCCATGACTAGGGCCAGCATCTATCGATACCTAACCGGCTGTGAAGTCATGGCGACGTACAGGCCAACATGGACGTGGGGTCAGGCTGATATGGAGCATACAACCGAGCGACGGCCGACGACGATGATGTTTTCTTCGTCGGACTTCTGCCCACAAGCCGAGGGGCTGAAAGTTCTGCGCAAAAAGATGTCGTCTTGTCAGTGGTCAGTAACTAGAATGTTGCCGCATGATGGCGTCGTTGAGGTGATTCGCCTGACAACCCTCAACACCTCGACAAACAAGGCACACCACCAGTCTCGCCAGCACTACAACCTCCCACCTTTGAGCCACCTCGCTGATTGGCAACGTCTTCGCCAACCCGCATCTGCCACGCATTAGACAAAAGGTCTGGCCCTCTACTCAGCACTGCATGTGCTTGCTTCTGGCGTTCCTGGCGCGATGTTGGCAACCATCAAGGATCTCGGCCTCGGTCGACGGCACCAAAACATCAACTACGTCTTGTTCGTGGCAAGGTCTCGACCAGAAACTGCGCAGGAACAAGGAAAAATCTGCAAGCAACGGTGGAGGCAGAGGGCCGGAGAATCCTGCGACGACGTCGACGATTGGAGCTCTCTCGAGGGGCCTTTTCCCCATAGGACAGACAACTACAACCGGGCTGGTGCTAGGGCTGGGAATCCTTCCTGACGGTCGACAGTAGCCCCACCGCGTGCAGGATTTTTGCGCGACTTCTTCGGACATGCTGAATGTTGTGGCAAAGGCACACAGAGCTGGCCTGGCAGACGATAACGAGTGAGGTGGAGGATGACGACGTCTTGAATTCCGGTACGCCCGACCAGCGGTCGGTCGACCACGATGCCATCAGCATGACCCGTACCAAACTTTTTCCACGGCAGTTGCCAGAGCCTCGTCTTCGACACAGCGACGCAGCGAGAGCAAAGCGCGACAGCACAGCGCGACGGCTCATGCAGACGCGGTCACACGGGGCCAGCCGGGCGCTGTCAAGGATCGTCTGACAACAGGCGCGGTGGGTGTCGCAGCGCACGCGCTGTGTTTCCCGTCGACATCGTCGACACGTTGTTTCAGCGCGCCGTTCTGTTGCGCCGCCACAGCTGACGAGCAGACGCCCGCGTAGACGAGGGCTCGGCAGTTGTGCCTGATGATCAATCTGCAGTCCCATGTCCAATAGGACCAGCAGGCGACTGGGGCCATGACAACGAGCCGGACTTGTTGGACGCCATGATTGACGCGTCTGCGATGGGCAAGAAGCTGCTTGAGTCGTCAACGTCGTTTGGCCTGGTGAAATGAGCCGTCATTACCGCCCGGCCGCTGGTCAGGGGTCCCGGTCGACATGCATCCTGGGCCAGCAAGACCGAGGGGCGGTCCAGGTACGCCGTGCTCCCTATTGGCCTTCCAAGCCACCATTACTCCACCCATGTCGGCCGGCGATGTTCAATTTTCGAGTCTTTCCGCTAGCTCTCATTATTCGCCGGTGCCGCCTGGGCCCCCCCTAAACCCAGCCGGCGTCGCCGCCTCTGACCATGCGCTTCCTTGTTATTTCATAAACCTCTCTCCGCCCGCCTTTTCGTCTTCCTCTCTTTGCCGTCCCAGCGTCGTTGTTCACTCGCATACCAAGCTGGGCCTTGTCCACACACTCCTTTGGCTGTTTAGCTCATCCCTTCCAGGCGCCCAGCACAAACACTCTCTCTCTTTTCTAAGCTTTTTACAGCGTCCCTGATCAGCCTTTTCTTGATTTCCCATCACAAACAACCACGCTCCCTCCACCAAAATGCTCAAAACTTGTACCGTTGCCGCGGCCCTACTCGCCGCGGCCCCCTTTGCCAGCGCTGGTTATGCCGCTGTCGTCAACAACTGCGAACACGATGTCAACCTTTGGACCGCTGATACCGAGCGCGGCCAAAGGGGTCCCCACTCTTTGTCCTCCGGCGGTTCGTGGACCGAGGAGTATTTCATGGTCGGCTCCGGAGACTCATCAAACGGTGGTGTTTCCATAAAGCTCTCCACGACCGACAGCTGCGAGGGTTCCATTACGCAATTCGAGTACACTTACAGCTCTGATGGATCTCCCGATCTCTGGTACGACATCTCCAACGTCAACTGCCAAGGCGACGCTTGCCCCTTTTACACGGGTGGCTTCTTCCTCGACGCCCCCACTATCGTCAGCTGTGGCCCCCTGACTGCCGTCTGTGACGCCGTCTACAACGAGTGGAACGACGACGCTGCCACACACGGAACCAGTGCCTCCAAGGACATTACTCTTTACCTCTGCGGTGACAATGGCAAAGATTCCAACTCGACCAGCTACGACACAAGCTCCTCCCCCTCGTCGACTCACTACGCCGTTCCGACGTCGAGTTTCCCGACCCCCTCATACGAAATTGTGTACTCGACCCCCACACCAACGCCTATCTCTGACGATTCCCCCAACGTCCGGATTCCCAAAGTGACGCCGTCTAGCGTGCCTGTTAGCTCGATCAACATCGTCGTCACTCAGATCGAGACAGAGTACGCTACCGCTTACGCTACCGTCTGGGCCAAGCGCGATGTGGCACCCGAGCCTCACGTGCACCACGCGCGTGAGCACCGCCACGGCCATCCCCACTGGCGCAAGTAAATGTGCCGCGTAGCCAGAGGCGAATGAGGCAGTAGTAGCGCAGTAGCTGTCATTGCATCTTCAGGTCGTTGAGCGCAGGATTCCCTCGTTTCCGTACAGTCATTTCGAGGATTACATATTGGCATTCTCCCCCACTCGGCGGGTGTTTGGGTGTAGGGCGAGACAAGATACCACGAGCATGTTATATCAGACAGGGGGTGGGGAGTTGGAAAACACCATCTTTGCTTCTACTTCTCAACTTGTCCCTCGAGCCGTCCTTTAGCGAAAGCATCTCCTTCAACGCGGCGGCTCGGGACGTTGTTCCTTGTGGATAGAAGAGGCCCTTTTTTTATTCATTGTGCCTCTTTAGAGAGAGCGTTTTTCTGCTTGAGGAAAAATGAGGATCCCATTTCAACTGCCCTTTTGTTCTTTTGTCTTGGTTCTTCTTTCCACGATGACATGACAATCCCTGCTTTCTTCTCATTTTTATTTGCTTTCTTTTCTTTCAGTCTCGCAATATATCCTATGCAGCGCATATCATGGGGAAGTTTATTATTATTGAGCTCGGTGGAATCGAACACGGCGGACTCTCTGTCGTCTTGAAAAATAAGGAAAGGTCTGTTGGATGACTGGCTGGTGCCACACTCCAGTGCTTCGATCCCCCACATTTTGTTCCACAACAATGCGCAGCAGTGATGTCGATAAGTAATCGTTGTCGTCGCTCGCCCTTGCTTCAGCTGCCACAAGAGATAATTAGTGACGACGTTTGTAGTGTGCCTGAGAGGAAACATGGTCCTGGTAAGCGGGCACACCCAGAGAGAGGCGAGCGGGCCGAGGCAGAAGGGAAGGGAACGAGGCATTGGAGAAACAGCACCACAGCAGCTTGGGTATATTTACCCGCCCTTAGCAGGGCAGCAACCTGCGGCGGCGGCTGCGCTATGCAGAACATTAACCTTAAAACTTGTTGACAGCGCATCGCGCAAAGCGCGCCCAATCGACAACCGCCGACGATGACGACGACGGTCGACGAAAGAGTTAACTTTTTAATAGTTCTTTTCGCTCTGCCTCTGTTGTCGTCCATGTGCCGTTCTGCTCTCAATCCACTTAATGACACCTGCGCATGTTGCCTCCTGCCACTTCCACGCGCCGCTCGCTGCCTGCCCGGGCGACCGACCCACCACCAATCTCCGCACCGTATTCTGATCGTCTATATTTGGCTTGACTCGTCCATTCCTCCAACACAAGCTCCAACTCATCTGCTGCTGGCTGTTTCTGTCTTTCGTCCTCATCGTCCTGGTCCTGGTTTAATCCAGTTTTCGACATGTTTTCCAATATTGCTCGCCAAGCTGCCAACCCTCTGGGAAAGCCCCTGAGTTACCACTGGGATTCTCTGGCCGCTAGACCCTGAACCTTTTCCTGGTTGAGCGAACGTGCGTTCCTCCGCTTTGTCCTCTTTCCCATAGGGAAGATGTGAGATGCGCTGCGGTTCGTTGAATCCAGGCGCGCTTGGCATCATGCGCGCCGTTTGAGATGGTGTGTTGAGTACCTTGAGATAGGTACGCTACGGGCGCTACGGGATACTACCTGTCTGTCTAGCACGGATCCGTCGTGCACAGCTCTACTACTAGCTGCCTATCTTGTGGCGGTTTCGAAGTGGAAGCGCGATTGGTCGCTCCTGGGGCTACCACTTGTAGCTCTTCACCACTCAATCGCTCACTGACAGCCAATTGCAGAATCTCTGCGCTATCGATTGGGTTCTCCTGCTATGGAATGTGGCCACGTCCGAGGAACACCGCTCGCATACACCTCTGGAAATGGCGTCCGCATCTTACTGTCTCTGTGCTTTTTAGTGCTCATGTACCAAATCATATCGTCACATGTCCCCTGCTCCCTTCCGATGAGTTGGAGTTTGTAAGCCACTCTCTCGGCATGCGCACGAGGTGTTTTGAACAAGAGCTTTGGGACAACAGCAATCCCTCAACTAGTACTGCTCCCTGTGGCGCTGTGCTATTTTCGGCCGCTAGCTGCTTAGTTGGCTGGGGGCCAGTGGTGGCGCACCTCAACGCTATTTACTAGCGACTCTGTTTGCGCTGAGCAGGATCAACAAACAAGCAGAAACTAGTGGATGAACCTCTGTGATGAGCGCTTCCTCACGTTCTTTCTCCGCCTCGTCTTCGCTCTTCTCTCGGCGCTTTTTGGTCTCTTCTCGTGGAGAAGGCGTCGAGATCTAGATGGCAGCCAAGCAACAACTAGACACAATACTCTGCTTGTTGGGGTCCTCGCTCTATTGCTCTACCCCTGTAGTATACACTTTCCCCCCTTATTCCAGATCGAATGCTCGACCATGAGCTCGAAATGTCCATCCGCCCTTTCCTGCCCCTTCCCCTTTGTCAATCAGTCCTCACCATCCCATCTCGATCTGCCTGCTTGCACTCCACTGCTCCGCTCCCCCTCCCTTCACTGTGTCTGTGCCATTGTCTGTGCCAGTGTCTGTGTCCTGAGGTCGCCAGATCGACGACTCTACTGCGCATTTTGTGAGCGCATGCTCTCACCTCAATTTTCAATCGTTTTCTGGTCCATCGGACGTTTGTTCTTTCAATTCCCAGCTCACACCGCTAGTGGAGCGTCCCTTTGACGCCACGGCAAGTCTCGATAGCTTTTTATTTCGGCAATAACGGCTTTCACGCCTCTATTTCGCCTTGGGCCATTCGCTAGTCGCGAGTCGGCAAAACGTCGCGATGAGACAAAAATGTCGGTTTCCCCTTCTCGGCAGCTGACCTTCCCTTCCGGTCTACGTGGCCACCGCTGGTATCGTGACGCACACGGAAGCGGCAAGCTGGCCCGATGGGGACGAGACTTGCTCGGCTCGAGTGGTCGAAGCGAGGCGCCGCGTGGCTCCCTCGGTGGTGACCGTGCTGGCGGCTGTACCGGCGGCCGTGCCGACGGTCGTGCCGATCGGTTGGTCGGTATCTGTGGGGATGATGCCATGATTTGTGCAGGCTTGCGTGTATGTGTGGAGAGGCGGGTGTTTGGTGTTGGGTGCAGATGCTGCGACCCGCTCTCTTCCCTGTCTCGTTTCGAAGTATACGAAACTTTCCACATACCCCATCGCGTAGTAGCAAAGAAGAGGTAGTAAACTGGAGAATCACAAATGGACTGACTCGAGCAGTAAGTAAAGATGCAATCTACATGTACACAATGCATCACAGGAAGAGAAGGGGTATCAAACCCCAGTCAACACCTTTTCTGCAATGGTCATGACTTTCGTGCATACACACATCAAAAATAAAAGTAGTTGCCACTCTCAAAAATTTAAAAATCTCAAAACCATTAGACCCGCCCAACCTCCCCAACCGACGTATAACAACTGCCAAAACTACTCCAAGTACTACAGCGCAGCTAGTCCAACTCACTGGAATGAGTGCACTAGTGCCGGCACTTCAAGGGGGCCCAGAACTAGCAGAATCAACGATTTTCTCTTCATTCATCCTTTCAGAAAACTTACCCAGGGCCTCCTCGGCTAGTAACGCCGGTGGATGAACCCCCTGCCTCCGGATACGCCCCCACGTCAGCAACCAATAACAGAACTACTCTCCCATCAAGCCCCCTTCCCC
>JAIFKG010001611.1:0-13846 GCA_020351975.1 Phyllosticta ampelicida
TGTCCCGTCCTGAATAGTCATCGACTCCACCGGGACGTAAAGCAAAAATCAATCAATCAATCAATCAATCAAAGTTGGATGCGGTTTAGCTCTCGCATTGCTGCTCTCGGGGACACGCCCGGTGAAACGCATCAGGCCGACAGGTTGACGTGACGTGCGCGCGCCGCGTGAACCTCAATTTTTACAATGTATGTATTTCACAATAAGTCCAACAAGAACAATACGCACTGGCGCTTTGGCTGAGTGGTTATAGCGATAGACTAGAAATCTATTCTCTTCGGAGGCGCAGGTTCGAATCCTGCAGGCGTCGCTATTGCGAGAATCCTTTTATTCTGCACAATATATTTTTTTCATTGATACTCCAGACAATGTCATCGAAGTCATGGTGTCAGGGGGTTATGTTACGGAGCAGTGGGCGATACTGGCACTTGCCGCAGATACAACGGAAGACTCGCGAGGAGACATGATGATGATGATATGACTTTATAAAGTCCCAGGCATTAGCCTAGCGTCTATGACTAGCCTAGCGGCTACGGGGCATGGCCCCGGTAGATCTGACAGGAGTCACGTGAGTGCCTAGCTCATCCGCACCGCATGGCCCCAATAAAGGGAGCAACTATGTACATAAAGTGGGCGCAGGAGCCTTTGCCAAATGGAGCATTGAATCTCACTTCTTGATGTAGCTTCTCCCTTTCTCGTTCTCTGTACTTTTCTCGCTTGTCTGCGTCCTTCCTCCCCTGCTCATTATTCACGCAACAACGGAATGGGGAAGAACATGGCTGTTATGAGAGTCCTTAGGGAACAGCATGTATATCACTGCCGCGGTACAACGCGTAGGAGATATCTGGTTGCTCTCTCATGGGCTGCGCAGGCACGCCAGATACCCCTCGGGAGGTGCAGTGGCCGTGCTCCGGCACGTGCGGCCAGCCTGGCGCTTAAACAATCCATCCATCCATCCACTATGTACATAAAAAGCAGTAACCAGTGCAGCCTAAACCAAAGGAAAACAAACGAAACAACGCGACAATCTGTGCGAGGAGAGAAGAAGCATTCCGCATGCGAGGTTCCTCCTAATCGCGAGCTCCTTGGCGGTTTCTTTCGATCTTCGGCCCTTGCTCTAAGCAGAGGGCGGGTTAGGCGATCCGCTGCCGAAGCAGCTGGTCTCTGTTGCAAATTCTAAGAAGACTTTGTGGCCCTTGGGCCCCAATATCTTCTTGAGAAACTCTGCCGTAGACGCGTGCCCCGTCAACTTCCGCGCTCGGGCTGCGTGTCTTCGGCATTTTTAAAAGTGGTCAGGGAATTTGTCCTATCCACATGCACTCTCCATGGTGGCACGCGAGGAGACAAAAGCATGATGGATGTATTATTTCAGCGCCAGGCTAGCCGCACCTCACTGGGGTATCTGGTGTGCCTGCGCAGCTATTTACATAGCTACCAGACATCTCCTACACGTCTAACCGCGGAGTTTACTACCCAGATGCTCAATGATAAGCGGGCTGCCCCTACTAGTGGGGTATTTCGTCACTTTCCCCCAGTCCGTCGTCTGTGGTGTTCCTGGTGGCGGAAAAAAAGATATATGCAAAAGAAAGAGCGAAGGCGTACAGAGCAACCAACAACTAGAAGAAAACTCGTAGCCTGCATGGACTGGGCGGAAAATCGGGATTCAATGCTCCAGCTGGCGAAAGCTTTCGTCCCTGCTGGTGTTCTGAGTGCCCACTACACGGGGTCAGGGAATCGTCTTGGGCATGTTCTTCCGAAAAGTGGACTGGCGGCCGCACACTGGGCGAAGTACCCAGGTGCTTTTGGCTCGTCGCACAGGCAAAGCACGTGCGCGTCAGAATGATAAAACCTTCATGGTATTCGGCAAAATCCCCATGCCAAGAGCGCTCCACAAGGAGGCGTCCCAGCCGGGGACGTTGGAGGCAGGGCTCCCGTGTCATCCTCGCCTCAAAGCCGAGTCTGCGATGCCCACATGCGCAGGGCACCGACCGATGTCAATGGATCCAGGGGAGACATTGGGAGCGCGCTCGCGGTCCGGCCAGGATTGCCCGTAGGCTTGGAACTCCAGTATGGCTCCGCGACTGCTGTCTGATGGGATCCCCGTGTGGAGGCGGATGGCGGCTTCTTCGAATAGCATGTCATTCCCGACGTGCGTAGACAGGCGACAATGCAGGGCTGCTGCACGTGAAATGTGCTGCGAGTGGTGTTGGTCTTGGACTTGGTGGCAGTAGGGAGACAAACCGAGTGGCACCTAACTGTCCAACACCAATACCGCTGATTTTGACGCATAGACGGAGATGGATCAACAAGAGCCTGTTTTGGTTTAGCAGGTGTATGGCTCTGAATTGAATATGTAGCGATGACACAGCAGGTGACGAAAAGGATCATCAACTCTAAACTTTCTAGTGCTAGGTCATAGTGTGAGAAAACATGTTTGGACAATTGAAATCTTAGAGATTCAAAAAGTGTTTTCTTTTTAAGATGATATTTATGAGGAGAAACCAAGCACTTTCGCCCAAGTATGCATCAACTTGGAGCCCTGCCATGTCAAAATTCTCTCGTGGCCCACTGTGGTGACGATAGAGCGGCGAGAATGGATTCAGATAGCAGATGTGAGGATACATCATGATTTTCATACTTCAGTAACGGATAGGACGACAACTAGAAAAGAGCCACGGATGTGGCAGAATTTGGTAGCTTTCGAAGTTCAGGGCAGCGTGGAGAATCGAGTCCACGAAAATGCATAGTCATTTGACAATGACAAGAGAAGCATCCAATTTTGGCCAGCCCAATCTAGAACCTCAAGACTCGACTAGCATGTTGCCATAACTACACACTAATTGCAACATGGCCACACACATCAAGTAGCTTCTACGCGCAAAAACCAGGCTCATGCCTTGTTGACTCTGTTAGTCACATCGACAAAGGCCTCCCACTGCTTGAGCGCCTCCCCGCTCTCGACTGCCCAGCGCGCTCTCCTGACACCCTCCTTCCACCTCATCCCTCCGGGACCCCTCTCAGTGATGACTTTGCCATCATCACCAGCGCCCATGTTGCTCTTGTCAGCCTCGCAAATGCCGCTAGCAACAAACAGGGCCGCCGTGTTGATCAGGACAAAGTGTAGAATCGGGTCGTCCCTCGGTAGCTCGTTCCTGAGCAGGCGCATCAAAATGGCCGCGTTCTCGTGGGCTTCCTTGCCCGGGCTGACCGTGGTCAGCGGGTGCCGCGGGAGGCCAAAGTCCTCGGGCGTCACCTCAAAATGCTTAACTTCGACCAGCGTCCGCGGCGGCGCGTCGTCGTCCGACGTGGTGTACTCCTCGTCTTCCTCGTCCTTGGGCCCGCGAAAATCGGGGTTGGACCGCTCCCTAAGCATCCAGCATTGGCTGGGTCCTGCGCACGACAGTTCGTCCAGATCCTCGTTGCCGCAGATTACGAGAGCCTTCTTTGCGCCAGCCATTTTTAAGACGTCTGCGAAAACGGGACCAACATCTCGACGCGCGACGCCAATGACGCGGGCTTCAATGAGCGACTCCACGGGGTTGGTCAGGGGTCCCAGAAGGTTGAAAATTGTGCGCCAACCAAGCTCTTTGCGAATTGGTGCGACATATTTCATCGCGGGGTGGAATGTTGGCGCAAAGAGGAACGCATAGTTGGTCTCGGTGTAAATGGCAGCCAAGGTATCCGGATTGACGGCACTCAGCACAGGAGAGCGCGGCTTGGTATTGTCAAGGAGATCGGCAGAGCCAGATTTGGAGGTCGACGAGCGATTGCCGTGCTTGCTCAGGCGCAGCAGCGACGAGGCCAAAATCGAAGAGGTCGTGGATACGTTGTATGTGTTGTGTGAGTCACCCCCCGTGCCTACAATGTCGCACTGCAACGGAACGTCAGCGCCATTGTCCTGGATCACGCGCCTGTCGCTCAATGGGCATACCATACCAGTCCACCGCGGTATGCACCCTCCTTGAGAGCATTGTCATGCAAAACTTCGCGCAATGCCTTCTTGTCCACCGATGCCGCAGCGTCGCGCATGGCACCCGCGCAACGAAAGAGCACTTCGGCCTTGCGGTCATGCTCCTTGAAATGTAGTGCAGTCAAGAGCGCGCCAGTCTGGACAGGAGAGAGGCTGTTTGTAAAAATGTGCGAAACGGCCAGGGCAATTTCGCTGGCGGCCACTGGCGGGGCATTGGGGTCCGGCAGGTCTGGCCAGAGGCGCTTGAGGAGCGGAGTGATTGAAATTTTCTTTTCTTCGGCCATTGAAGCCGAGACAAATGTTCTGGAGAAGTTTACCGGGGCGGAGCGACGTTGAGATGGGCTCTAATCTTCCGAGCCTTTGTTTGGGCCGGAGTGACTACAGCATCGAGGTCGAGCTAGCGCGGGGCAGAAACCTACCCACGAAGCTCCGTTGCAGGGACCCCGGCCCGTCGATGTGCCGGCTCTTGGCAACAATTTTCTGTTGCAGTACGCGACTCCGCGAATCTGCCATCACCGCACTTTATCGCTATGGGGAAAAAGAGGACGGCCTCCGAGTCGCGTCACGGCTCCGAAAAGCCTTGGAAAAATGAAACGGGTGGCCACGGTTACAAGGGCCAGCACTCCGGCAAACCAGGACGAAGCGAGCACCGCGCCAAACCCGGTCGAGACGACAAAAAGACGACTCTGGTTCGTTGCTGCGTTCTTTGGTTGCCTTCCTTCGCTGACCTCTTTAGATTTTCAAACCGAGACCAGACTGGCATGCTGCTGAACTACCCGCGATCCCGATTCCCAAACAAGTCGTCCTGCCGCCTCGCCAAGTCCTTGAAGAGCTCCAACAACATGCCGACTCTCTTTTGGAACAAGACAACAAGACGTACGCCACTAGCAACATGTCGGCCGACTCATCACATAAATTCTTGTCCACAATTACGGCCTCTGGTACGCTGGAAGACAAGGTCTCTGCCCTGACCCTGGTCATCCAAGAGTCGCCTGTGCACGCTACCAAGGCGTTTGAGAATCTGCTCGGGCTAGCAAAGAAAAAGAGCAGGCATCAGGCGCTCATGGCTCTCGCTGCGCTAAAAGACTTGCTTGGATCAGGTGTTGTCTTGCCACCAGAGCGCAAGCTGCGCTCTTTTGCCAAGCAACCAGCTCTGCTCGCCGCTTTTTCCGGGGCAAATTCGAATTGGAAAAAGGGCCAAAGACTGCCACCTGGTGTCGACGAAGTACACTTAGTCTCTTGGGCATATGAAGATTGGTTGAAGAAGCAGTACTTTGAGCTGATCAAAGTGTTGGAGGGCTGGTGCAACGACGAAATCGAGTATTCGCGAAGCCGGTCTATCACCTACGTTTACGAGCTACTCAAAGAAAAGCCTGAACAGGAGGAAAACCTGCTCAGGCTACTCGTCAACAAACTCGGTGACAAGGAAAAGAAGATTGCGTCGCGAGCATCGCATCTGCTTCTCCAGCTCCAAATTTCGCACCCCGTCATGAAGACCGTCATTATTGGGTGCATCGAATCCGAGCTCCTATTTCGACCACACCAAAGCCAGCACGCCAAATACTACGCCATCATTACGCTTAACCAGACCATCTTGAGTACCAAGGAACAAGAGGTTGCAAACAAGTTGATGGATATTTATTTTAGTCAGTTTCTCAGTCTTTTGAAACAGAGCCCCATACCAAGTTCCGAGGCTCCAAAGGCAATTCACAATCCAAACCAAGGAGGTGGTGGCAAGCCAGGGAAAAAGGCCGCGCAAAAAGCACGAAGGCAGCAAAAGGCACAAGAGCTGGCTGGCAAGCAGGAGACAGAATTGGCAGACAAGCTCATTGCCGCAATTCTGACTGGTGTCAATCGCGCTTTTCCGTACGCCAAGACCGATGACGAAGTGTTTGAAAAGCAACTCGACACCATCTTCCGCATCACGCACTCCTCCAATTTCAACACTGCTATGCAAGCCTTGGTCTTGATTCAGCAAATTTCGGCAGCCAAAAACTTTACCACCGACAGATTCTACCGAACCCTCTACGAATCCCTCCTCGATCCGCGCCTCCTCACTTCTTCAAAACAGATCATGTACCTCAATCTGCTGTACAAATCGCTCAAGGCCGACGTCAGCATCAAGCGCGTAAAGGCTTTTGTGAAGCGTCTCTTGCAAATCGTCACCCTCCACGAGCCGCCGTTTGTCACCAGCGTGCTTTACCTAATTTACGAGCTCACCAAAGTCTTTCCCAGCATCAAGACGATGCTTTCGACGTCGGAAATGAACGACGACGATGAAGACGAGCACTTTGCCGATGCGCCATCAGAATCGGAAGATGCCGCCGTGAGAGACGCCCCGAAACCCACCAAGACATTGTCGGATCGCCTACACTACGACGGCCGCAAACGCGACCCAGACCACGCCCACGCAGACCTCGCCTGTCTTTGGGAAATTCTTCCATTTGCCACACATTTTCATCCTTCAGTCACCCTCTTCGCCACGCGCTTCCTCTACGATCAAGAAATGCCGCCCAAACCCGATCCCAGCTCGCACTCGCTCATGCATTTCCTCGACCGCTTCGCGTACCGCAATGCCAAGTCCAAGCCGATGACTGGCAGGGGCACGAGTATCATGCAGCCGATGGCGGGTGCTACAGGCGCTGACTTGCTGATTCGGAGCAGAGATGGAGCCCGTGCAGAAGCACCAGTTAACAGTGAAGCATTCTGGCGCAAAAAGGTTGAAGAGGTTCCCGCCGACGAAGTCTTCTTTCACAAGTACTTTGAGACTAGCGGAAAGAAGGCAGCCGCAGACAAGAAAAAAGGAAGGGACAAGGGTGCAGACGCCGAGGGTAGCGATCCAGAGGAGGATGAGATTTGGAAGGCACTTGTGGGCAGCAGGCCCGAAGTTGAAGGACCTGGAGACGATGAGAGCGACGACGACCTGGAGGCATTGGAGGGTGCCATGGGCGAGGATGATGACGATGAATATGACGCAGACGGTGGTGCCGTCAATGCCGACGCACCAGACGAGGATGATGAGATGGAAGACGTCGAAGAGGGCTCAGAAGAGGGCGACGACTTGGAGCTGGAAAGCGCGGATGAGGGTGCTTTGCTGGGCTCCGACGAAGAGCTGCCAAGCGACTTTGAAGGGCTCCAAGATGACAACGCAGACTGGAAAGAAGACGAAGGCTCTGCGCCCAAGAAGAAGGGCAAGACGGAAGAAGAGGGCGACAAGAGAGGCAAGAAGAAGAGGAAGCTTAAGCACCTGCCGACGTTTGCCAGCGCGGATGATTACGCCAAGCTGCTTGATGATGAGGATGATTATTAGAAAAGAGCTCAAAATGTCGATATTGAGCAGTGTTTTGCTTGCTAGATACCAATGTATAGAAACGTGTCATGGAGTTGTGCATTTTACTCTCAATGAGTCCACATGAATTGGCTGTCAGCGCGGGGCGCGAGTGGTGGAACCCAAAACGACGACATTTTCCGCCTGTAGGTCCAGGATTCGTATTCCAAAAGCGGTCAAATAACCAACGGCAGCTCGCTGCAAAGACCGATAGGCTCGAGGCCGTTTGTTATTGGTAAAGATAGCGCAACGGGGCTAGATGCCGACACCCTGGACACACCCACCCAGACCCTGGACCACTCGCAAAGCTTGTTCAGACCGTCATCTTTTTAAATCCATCTCTCTTTGACCACCAGATCTCAATTCCTTGGTCGTACCGTTATCCTCACCACCTCTCTTCGCTCCCATCTTCTCTTCTTGCCGGCTTCTTCGGCCCAAGCTCCGATCGCGCGCGGGACAACATCCCGGGGTCTCTACTCAATCGTCCACGTTATTCAATGAACGTCGTCTCCATTGGACCATTGATTACGCCTTTTGTTTCGCGTCTCATTCGTCAGATCTCCTCGTCTTCGCTGCCGGCTGCCTCTTACCTCCAGGTTCCAACAAGTCTCAATCAACGCGCAGCTCCAGGTCCGCGTCATAACCGCGTCTCGCACAGCTTCCACACCGCCCCCTGCTTCAGAACTTTTTCATCATCTGCGAAAATGGGATCCGTTGGCAAGCCAAAAGCTCTCTTGCTGGGAGAGATTGACCAGTACGTGAATATCCGCATGCGACTTCTTCAGGCGTTTGTGGCAGTGGCAGCTCGCGCGTGTGTGACGCCGATACCGGCGCTGCTGCACGGCCCCAACCATCAGCCTCCTGACTTACCACTTGCTGCGTGTAGCCAAAAGAAGACTTGGGAGTCTCTCTCGTCGATCGCCGAGCTCGTTGCTCCCAAAGCAACAAACCGCGCCGAATTCATCGCCGAGTGCAAGAGCGGCGCCTTCGATGGCACCGTTGCCGCGTACCGTACCTTTAATAGCGTCGCCATTACTGGCTTGGTCGATGAAGAGCTGATCTCTGTTCTACCTGCAAGCCTCAAATTCATTGCGCACAATGGTAAGTTTCCTCTCATGGTTCCAGCAAGAGTTTTAAGACTTGCATTATAAAGGATGTCTGTTTCATCCACCATTTTATACGCCACCGCGTCCCCCAATTTTTCTTTTCTCACCAAAACCTCGTTCTGTCTCTTGCGTTAGGTCAAGAAATGGAGAATGCGTTCATACTTTCATTTGACTTCATATGGATATTCGGCGGAGATACCCCAGGCCAAAAACAGCACATCATTTCCGATCTCTATTCGTGGTGTCTTGGCTCGGCCGTTCCCTTATAATAACCCAAAACGACGTCATTTCCGCTGGAATAGACTTTCTGACGTTCCCCCACTGCTGCGCCTCGCCGAAAATTCGTGTTTTGGTGGCCACGATTGCAGTCGAACGGATACGACGCACAATGCCATCTATCCGTCCAATCTCCCCCGTTGCCCTTTGCCAAGCTTTGAATTTCATGTGGAGATGAATGGGTGTAGAAGACTTGCTGACTTTATTGCCCGCAGGAGCCGGCTACGACCAGGTTGACGTCGCGGCCTGCACGGCGCGCGGCATCCGCGTAGCAAACGTACCTGCGCTAGTCGACGACGCCACGGCCGACACCAACATGTTTCTGATCCTCGGCGCTCTGCGCGGCTTCAACGTCTCCATGCAAAACCTGCGCGCGGGTCAGTGGCGCGGCTCCCCCGTGCTGCCGCCGCTGGGCCACGATCCCGAGGGCAAGGTGCTCGGCATCCTCGGCATGGGCGGAATTGGGCGCAACCTGAAGAAGAAAGCCGATGCCTTTGGAATGAGGATCATCTACCACAACAGGAGGAAGCTGAGCGAGGAGTTGGCGGGGGGCGCTGAGTACGTCTCGTTCGATGAGTTGTTGAGCAAGAGCGATGTTGTCAGTTTGAATCTGCCTTTGAATGTAAGTGGGGTTTTTCTGTTTTGCATCTTTCGAGTCAAGAGGGCATGCTCCAATAGCACCCGGATTGCTATCACCAGAATCGATCGTCGACACGCCGTGGATTACATCATGGCCAGGGAAAGAGGGAGCCGAAATCCAAAGGACTGCGCAATCAACACGAAAACGGTCGGAGCTGGAAATTCCCAACACGTTTGCTCCCAATGGCACGGTCTCCAAATCAGGACTGTCCCATGCTGTGTGGAAAAAGCGCTGTCTGAGCCACATCTCAATTTCACGGTCATGGCCTAGAAATGAGGCTCTTCGAGAAGACGACTTCGGCGGAAAGGGGAGCGTTCGAGAATTTGGCCCAAACTCGCTAAAGGGGAACCTTCTATTCTTCGCTCTCGCGCTCGCTCGCCTCGCGCAGACGAGAGCACGAGAGATGAACAACTACAAACCGCGCGCTAGATCCGCTCTTCACTGCTGCCCAACCGGAGCCATGGGCAGCTCCTGAACTCCAACGGCCGCCTTGGCGCCCCACGCGCAAGGCCATTGAATTTCCAGAAAAAGAATGGAACGATTCCATTTAGCATGCGCCACTGTCGGCCCGGACTCGCATTTTCTCTTAGTCCGTCATGCAACATTCAGCTAACGCCTTTTTTTTTTCTTCAACAGAAAAATACCCGCCACATCATCAGTGACGCCGAATTCGCAAAGATGAAGAAGGGTGCAGTGCTAGTCAACACGGCGCGCGGCGCCGTCGTTGACGAAGCGGCGCTCGTCCGCGCCCTCGACGAGGGCCGCATCTGGTCTGCGGGTCTGGACGTGTACGAGGAGGAGCCCAAGATCCATCCCGGCCTGGTGGCCAACCCACACGTCATGCTGCTGCCCCACGTGGGCACGTGGACGTTTGAGACGCAGTCGGCCATGGAGGAGTGGACGATTGGCAACGTGCGCGCGGCGATTGAGAGCGGTAAGATGAACTGCATCGTCCCTGAGCAGGAGGGTGTGGAGTTTTGAACATCTTTCCGCGTCTTGCTTTCCTTCGCTTTGACTTTTGGGCGACAGGGCTCTTTGGTGACGCCATGTGTAGATTTCGCGGACAGCGTCGAGGGGCGAGATGCAGAGGGAGGAGAACATGGGGCCTCGAATGAAGAATGAACAAGCGACTTCAGAATCAATCGTCCATAGATTTCCTTTCTACCCTAGACAGACGGTCCAGACGGACGGGCGCTACACGTAGTAGACGGACGAATCCACGATATCCGAATTGAAGAAAAAGAAGACACTGTCCTCGAGTCTGCTGCCACCCCGTTTTGACCAATCAGGAGCGTCTATTATGACTCCAAACGTCTACAGAAGTTTTGTCTTGACGCGCTTCCAAGAAGAGGGAAGCCCATTGATAAGACACGGACAGAGGAAGGCACGCCGGCGAGCTTGAGCCGAGTCGGCAGGCAAAGGGATGAGGAATGCGGACGGACCGTAGTTGGAGCTGGCTCGGGGAATAGGCGGATCAGACAGCGTTGCCCTGTACAGCATCTCCTGCCTGCTCATGACTGGCTGCGGTGAACGGCTCGACTCAGAGGCCATTTGGTGTCTTTCTGCGCTCCTGCATACGAGGAACGAGGAGCGAACATGGCGAAGGCGGACGGCAGTGATGTGGCCCCATCGGCCAAACAATCGCCCGGACGGCGAGGTGAGGCTTCTTCACGACCCGACGGACAAGCATAAAGGAGAGAAATTGGACGTATGAGGATTGAGACGACAGAATCGGGACTGCATACCTCAGCATTGCGGCCGCTCTCGTAATCAATCCAACTCAAAAATCTCCCGTGTCTTCTCCATCCAGCCAGTCACCCACTCGAATCGTAAACGGATGAACGAGGCGAGGTCGAAGTGTCGCACAACAGATGCAAGCGCTCCGATCCCGCTCATACCGCGTGTTTCGTGCGGATGACGCGCACGTGCAGGCAGACGCATGACTGAGAGACGTCGTTAGTGCGGTGTGTTGGTGCAAAGGCCATCGAAGGGTCGCTCGTTTGTCTTTGGAATGGAAGCTTCTTCGCGTGTAGCCGAAGCAGCCATTTCACGTGAAAGGGAGTATGAGAAGTGGGAGGGACGGCTGCGGGCAGATGCTTGTTCGTCATTGACTCATCTATCAATCTGTCCACTCGGTGGCCATTTTGGGACCGTGCCGACGGTCAAGATCAGATGAGCAGGAACTCGACTTCCAAGCGACGTCCATATGGCCTTTCTGGAACAATACAATCCTGTAGTGAGTAAGCCAACTGTGCTTCTAGAGCAGAGTAGGGGGTATATAGCATGGCGTCACCAAACTAAAAGACCACAAGACAGCCGCCGTCCTTATGTGCTTGGCCGCTCATGTTCCGTTTCGGCAATGGTGGGACTACCGGTGCTGAGGGGTTGTGGAGGCTTCCTTACAGACGGTGGGGCGTGAGAGGGTCTGTAGGGCTGTAGTAGAGTTTGCTAAAGCTGGATATAAATGATCGAGTTGCGGTCAGATTAGCTTTTTCTTGCTCGCTTGCAGCCTCGAGAATATCGCGTTCGGCCGCTCCGTGCGGGATGCTGGATGGTCATCAGGCGTGTGCCTTTCTACTCCACTTCACTAGATGTCGTGAGTCGTGACAGCTCCGAAACCAGTGCAACTGGGAGCTCTGCTCATTTCGTAATCCCTCGAGACGCAGTTTGGAGTCGAGAGGTGCTCAAGGCAAGAGGTGTGGTCTCCGGGGGCGACGTTGACTTTGCATGGACGCTCCTACGGGCCGCACGGCTCTCAAGCTTCACGATCTGCACAAATTTCATTGGTTGCGCCTTTACCCCCGTGAACTCATTCCCCTGTGGTCTGGTGTGTCATATGCGTGCGATTGCCGTTTGGTCGACTCGTACATTGGCATTCCCTGCTCTCATGCAGCCCTCTCGTGCCGGCACGCGTATCGCAACGTCAAGCCCGAAAGAGGTGACGTGTAGAAAATAATCGAGCTGGACCACATCAATCGACCACGACGCGCTGTTGTCGAATAGACGCCGCTGCTGCTCGCTGGCGGACGCGCAGAGGCCCGTGGAAACATTTTACTGAGCATCAAAGCCTGCAGCTCACGCAGACCGTAGCCCGGGACCATCATGACAGCTGAGGGCGTAGCCAATAGCGCCCTAGGGTCTCGTGAATCATGCCTTCTTCAAACCTGGCAGGGTTGCTGGTAAATCTTCGCCGGGCTCCATGGATCCCCGCTGGGAACGGTCGAGCCGACAGGCCACACCAACTCAAGGGGCTGGGTGTACAGGTCACATTCTGGTCTCGCCGCCTCCCCCACGAACGGGATTGCCGGGCAGTGATCCTTAATCTTGTCCGAGGAGCAAGAGCTTGGCGGCAGCATCAACGGCGAGCTACTTGCGGCGTCGAATTTCTCTTGCTGCAAACAATTTGCCAATGTAAAACAAATTGAAAATGTTTCCATTTCAAGTACGGGCGTAGCTGGTGACGAAATGATCGTCGGTCCTGCCGGCGGGGCTGGAAACAGGCGCTGCGTTGAAAACTCGCGTCCACATCCAATGGACTCATGGACATCCGCAAAAGGCCCGTTTGCTGGGTACAGGTCGAATGTGGTACTAGCCTCCTATACAACTGACCCCGCACGGGTGATGAACGCGTGGGAAATGGCGGGTTCCAGCGGCAACTGACCGCCGATGATGACAGGTTACAGTTTGATGATGCTGGCATCTGTTTGGTTAGGCACCGCCACCGCTCAGTGACATGCCAGATGTTCCAAATTTGGCAAAGCATGGGCCGGAGAGCACCATAGCATCTGGGGGCTAGAAGCGGGCAGTACAAGAGACAAAACTTCTCGGAATGGTCACTGCGGGTACCTTTACTTGGAGACTTCACGGCATCTTGGCCTCCTGGAGACGGATGAGAGAGTGGTGGGATGAGTGGTGAATGGAGTCAAAAGTCAATGATGTGTGGCAAAATATGTGGTCTGATTCTGGCAGCATTGAACACATCAATGTTCATTCTTGGGGCCAATCACCTGCATGTTGTCGAGTGCCGTAGAGCTGGAGCTCCCGCAGCGACTGGATGGGACTTTGCCGCAGCGGGTAAAGCGCTACTGCGCCTCTTGGCCAGCCGACGCTCGATTGTGCTTGGAGATGTCAGCGCCTAGCTGCGGTGCAGGATGGATAGCACCAGGGAGCAGGAGACGGAGGAACATGTGGTCCCTGCGGATTGCCCTGACGAATGCAGTCAAGGAGGGGTACGGGCAACGGGTCAGCAGCTGGAGAAGCGCTAACGGGCGTAAAGGTGTCGGCTGGCCCAACACGACAGTGGGGAGAGGCCGGGGGGATTTCCAAGCTCTTTTATGAGAGCCCAGGGTGTGCAGAGCGTGTGCCTGCAGCGGCATGAGGAGCGCAGCGCATGAGGCCGCAGCTTTCTGCAGGTGTTCTGGAAGGGGGATCGGTGGCACAAAAGAGGGAGAGAGATGGGAGCAGTCGCTTGGGGCGGGAGGTGTGCGAGCGGTGGTGACAGAAGGGGCATGATGGGGAGACGTGGG
>JAIFKG010001613.1:0-42770 GCA_020351975.1 Phyllosticta ampelicida
TCGCCCCCTGTCGAGCCTCTCTCCAGACTCTGGCTTGGGTACCTACTACATACGGCAGGCAGCCCACAGACCATGAACCCATCATGAAGCCGTCCCATGCACTCCTCCAGCCGACCAACCCACTCGCTCTCTCACCTGCGATTTGACTCTTCTCAAAATCTCCATCCGTCCCCCGGTCAATCCTCTATCTCTCTCCACCTTCGCTCGTTACGCGTCTTATAACCTCACCCTCTCTCCAGAGCTCTTGGGCTCTATCCTGTCGTTCACGTCCCGCTGTTCTCCACCCTCGCTTTGATCATGTCGTCCCCCTCTGACAGCAGAGACTTCTCCGTCAACATTGACGAGGACCCTCCCAAGGTCTCGTACAGTCCCTTTGCCTCGACTTCTCCCCCTCTTCCTCCTCCTCCGCCTGCACGCCCTGCCAAACAACCTCTGCTGCAGCGCATCTCGGCCTTCATCACGGAATGGACTCCGTTCGGCCTCGTCTTTTCCTACTTTGTCTTTTCCATCTCAATCTACATGGTCGCCACTCACAAGGCGATTGGCATCTTCTGGTTCTTCTACCTTGCCACCAACTTTTACATCTCGGCCTCGACCGTCATTGAGGCCTTCCTCTCGCTAGGCCCCGTCAATGACTCTCGCAAGGCCGTCTCCAAGGTTCAAGAGAAGGACTGGACCTTCCCCACCCCAGATGCCGACCTGCCTCTGCTCGACATTCTCATCGTCGCCTACCTGCCCAACGAAAAGGACATCATCATGGACCGCGCCCTCCACGCGCTGACCAAGATTGTCTATCCTACCGACCGGATCCGCATAAACCTCCTCTACAACACCCCCAAGTCCATTGAGCCCTTGGAGTCGCAGCTGCGCGACCTTCAATTCAAGTACCCCCAGTGCCGCGTCATCAAAGTCCCCAACTCGACCAGCAAGGCCGACAACCTCAACTACTTCTTGTCTTTTGACACGGGCGCCGATGTCATTGCCATTTACGACTGCGACCACTACCCTCACCCGTATGGTCCTCGCTGGGCCGCTGAGCGCTTCTGTCAGGACAACACGATCGACATTGTCCAAGGCCGCTGCGTCGTCTTCAACACTGACGAGTGCATCCTGGCCAGCATGATTGCCGTCGAGTTTGACAAGATTTATGCCGTCTCTCACCCTGGCCGTGCCCTCATGTGGGACTTTGGTCTCTTCTGTGGCTCCAATGGCTACTGGCGAGGCTCTCTGCTCCGCGACCTTAAGATGGATGGCGACATGCTTACTGAAGATATCGACTCGGCGTTGCGCTCCATCTCTCGTGGCGCCAAGGCTGTCCACGACCTGAACGTCGTCTCTTATGAACTGGCCCCCACCACTTTCAAGTCGTTTTGGAAGCAGCGTCTGCGCTGGGCTCAGGGCTGGACTCAGGCCAGCATCAAGCACGTCAAGCTTGCCTACAACAAATCTCCAGACGCAACGCCCCGTCGTCTCAAGGTCCGCGTCGGTCTCTTGCAGCTCCTGGCCATTCGTGAGGTTTCGTACTATCTCGTCACCCAGTACACTTGCATGGTCGCCGGCTTCATCATCACAAAGTGGCCCAAGAACCCAATGGGACTGGCCAAGCTCATCTGGTTCCAGTACCCCGTGTCCATCTGGTTCTTGATCATCACGTGAGTACATGTCCCTTGCAGCCATGATCAATCTATTGACTTTTGAACAGGTTGCTCTGTCTCATTGCAACTCTGTGGATCACGGCAACCGTCCGGTCTGAATTTGTCAATCGCCGCATGATTATCATGTTCTCTGTGTTCTACCCCTTCTACCTGGTGCTGAATGCGTCCATGGGAATATACGGCAACGCGCGCCAGCTCGTCAACTACAGCAACTGGAATCCGACGGCTCGGTCGTAATCCGCTCCACGGGTGCTGTGCGCGCACCAATCTGGTCTGCGCCTCCTCTCGTCTGGAGCGCAGTTGCAGTTGAAAGTTACATTACCAGGTTGAGGAGAGGGCTGGAGTTGCAGCAAGCGGCCCGCGCTAGTTGCTTTGTGCACACGTCGATCAGAACAAACCCTCTTTTCCTGTCGTGTGCCAACGGGCGAGGGCAGATGGCAGCAGCGGCAGCAGCAGCAGCGTGCGGAAGCAGCAGTCAGTAAGGTGGGCATCCGTCGGCCCCCACCAAAAGTTTTTCAGCTTGGCTGCACGTTGTGCTGCACCAGAACAACGATGGTGCATCGAGCCCATCGATTGCCAGCAGCAGCGGCACCGCTGCCCGCCCCTGCGCCTTGCATGCATCTCCCCCAACCATCCTGTCCCGTCTCTTTCATGACTGCAATCGCTTCCCTGCATCATCCAAGAGCACCGTACATCGTATGCATGTATGCGCTAGCAAAGCAGAGCACTTGCTGCTGCTTTTCTTGTAAATGTTTTCTTTTCTCAATGGCTTTGCTAAACAGCCTCCTTCTTGTCAATTAGCTCCTCTTTTTTTTTTTTCTTCGTCCTTTCTTTTCTTGTACCAAGCTCGCACCGGTTCCTTTTTGGGGGTGCTACGCGAGCGCGCCACATGGTTGGGTGAGGGAGCCTGGGGAAATTTGCGCGCACGACACGCATCGCATCACGATCCACAAGGCGGGACGACGTACGACTCGTCCTTGCAACAAACAACGGTCCCATTGTCTGCTACAATCACAAAGCGATACGACACGCTGCCGTCCCCGCTGCACCGCCTTTGCCTATCGACCTACCAGACAACGCACCGTGGTGCTCGATGGGCCGGGCCGGGCCGACCGCAAAGCAAATATTCCAACCACTGTTACCACTACCAATCCACCCGCAAGATAAAACCGTCGAGGGGAGTGCTGGTTGTATGTATGTTCTTAATGTGTCATGATAAAGGGAACAGACGGACGGCAGACGGATGGGATAGATCGATCACGGCAGGAGTACTGGAGGTGGATCAACGTCCTTACTTTTACTGGAGGTGATGATAGGAGATCAGGTTTGAAGGCAGCCTTTGCTCGAGATGGGACGACATGTCATGGTGATAAAGTACATATGCTCATCAAAGGAGCGAGGGACTTGCAAATGCATATACACAATGCGAAGCCACAGCAGCGCACTAGCAATGCATGCGCTGGTAATCCGACTTCTTGGATCTGCCTTTCATCTGTCTGTCTGTCATCTGCGCGATGACAAGGACTGGAGAGAGACAGGAAGGTGAGATACACCGTAACGCGACTCGACGCCACGCAAAGCAACAACGTGATGGCCTATACACAGCAGAGTGATACAGCAGAGTACATATTGACCATTTCACTTTGCACACTTCTTTTTTTTGGGGGGTGGGGGGGGAGTCTTCTTTGCTTTGTTTCGCTTTTTCCATCCGCCCCTTTCATTCATCCCATCACTAGGGCGAGGAGCGAGCCGTTCGCCTGCCGAGGCTGCCATCACGTCAACCCCAGAAGTTTCCACAAGGCGGGTAGGTTAGTAGCGACTTCAGAATCCTTGGTGATCAAGCGAAAGTATACCACGCCCCGCCACATTGTGGCCACGCCAAGCTTAGCCCGGCCTCACCCGCCAAAGCAAGTGCAACGCTCGCGAGTCTTTTTTCACATGACCAAGGTTGTGGACTGACTGGCTGACCTGGATCGGCAAGTCGGTCGAGCAAAGAAAAGGCTCGCCCGTCTTGTTGTAATTCGGTTGGGTGGTCGGTCGGTCGCTCCTCTGCTGTCATTTCCGTTCGACCTCCAAATCTACATTAAATCACATGTCTGCGGGCAGGCAGGCAGGCAGGCAAGCAGGCTTGTAGATGAATTAAGGCTCTTTCGCCTCCTCGAATTTCTCTCTGCTTTCTTTTTTTTCTTCTTCTTCTTTTCTTTCATTCTTCTTAATTCGCTTGGCATGCCAACCCATCCTTTTTTTTTTTTTTTTTTCCTTAGTCTTGGGAGATGATGAGTTTTTCTCGGTGCCCGCCTTGCCGCGCGTGCCTCGCCTGCTGCACCAACGGCTGTCTTTTCTACTCTTTTCTCTCGTCACGTCAGGTCGCTCACTTCATGTATTATTAGGGATGATGGAGATTCCCACCGTACCTCAAGAAAAAAAAAATCTTTTTTCTTCCTTCTAAAATTATTCCAGATTCCTCTTTTGCATATCTCCTGGCGATTCCCTTGCCCTGTCCCGCCTCGCCGGACGGTGAACTGAGCTAGGGTCGGAGGGCATCTGTCCGTCGCGTCTGCCCGTACCTATGCAGCGCAGCGCAGCGCAGCGGAGCGGAGCGGCTACCGACATACAATGATCAGACAGGCGGACAGGAACGGAACAGCAACTTTTCGAGGTTGTGCAGCGGCACGGCGCAGCGGCGCAGCGGCGCAGCAACAGTACATCGGTCGCGAACATAAGCTATGTGGCCATCATATCCCTGTCAAACTCAAAGTACCGACCGACGGCGCCCGTTCCCGTCTTTCCGGGCCTGGGCCGTCGCCGCCACGACGGTCGCCCGCCATTGGTCCAGTAGGGAGTCCAAGAAAATCGATAAAAGGGTCGCTTTCATAGCATCTGATTAGGCATTTCCGACGGCGACCAGGCGCGGGGAATAAAATTGGACGGGAAAAAGGGAACCCGGGAACGGCGTGGAAAAGAAGGTTGCGGCTGGTATCTCGAGCGTAAACGGAGTGTCGAGGAGGGGGTCTCTTGCGAGGGAGGAGGAGGCAGTCGCTCCACACATACGCATGCACACATATGTTGACAAGTCATTATTTCATCAGCCGGTCGCGGAAGACTGAGCCCCAAAGCACAGACGGGGTAAGGCCCTTTTCTATGATGCAGTCGAACTAGCCTCGTCTTCTTGTCCGTTGTTGATGACCTGTCTGTCCACTCGCCTGCCAAAATCAGCGAGTGCGTATGTACAATACGCGTACGCAGCCAGGTACCTCCGTAGGCCGGCCAGTCGGCCCATCAATGTTCTGACTGTCTTGTGGCAACAACAGTGCCCCCCTTTTTTTTTCCTTGTGCTTGCTGATCCCGCTGCATATACAAGCTGACCGACCCGGTTCATGATGAGATGCGGCTGCATTTAGGTTTTTCTCTCGGCCAGTGGAGGCGAAGAGGCGGCGGCGGCGGCGGCGGTGGCGGCGGGTGCGCACATGGCATTTTAGCCCAGA
This sequence comes from Phyllosticta ampelicida, assembly GCA_020351975.1. Taxonomy (NCBI): domain Eukaryota; kingdom Fungi; phylum Ascomycota; class Dothideomycetes; order Botryosphaeriales; family Phyllostictaceae; genus Phyllosticta; species Phyllosticta ampelicida. The sequence continues at coordinate 5,141 of JAIFKG010001613.1, forward strand.
TACGTACCTGGCAACCGTAGCTAGCGCGCAGGGCAGGCCGGATCAGGGAAATAATGGCGTGGCGTGGCATCTTCCGTCCGCCCGTGTCCTATCCTATCCTGGCAAGGCGGACGGACCAAACGACCTCCACCTACTTAGTGCTGAGCGCCGGAGTGGACGGCGGAGCGGACATAGGTGCCTGTCGTCATGCTGTGACGCTGCGGTTTGAGCCAGGTACCTGAAAGGGCCGGATGAGCGGTGCGGCTCGGCAATTTGGGGGTTGAGATTTTGGGTGGGATCATTGGGGCCAGGGCATGCTGCAGGAACGGGCGGGCTGGATGGTGATGGAGGTGGATACAATGCCAGCTACCTAGCTAACCAAGCTAACCAAGCTACCTACAACGCCTCGGATGCCATCGCACGCTTTTTGCTTGCTTTGTTTGCCTCCATGGCATTGAATTGCATCGCATCGCATTGAATCCTAGAGCGTAGACGGGCAAGCAAACAAACAAGCGAAGGCTTGGCATGAAGGTGGTGGCGGCAGGAGAGGCACGCGGATGGAATCGTCGAATGTGTATGGGTGGGTGCATGGAATCATGTTCCTCATTGCTGCTTTCTTTTTGGCCGGCCCAGGCTGTCGTCTCGTCTCGTCTCGTCTCGGCTCGGTCGGCCGCCGCCGCTGCAATCAATGCCGCTTGCTGCTGCTCGCCGACCGCAGCACTCGCTAGTTGGCAATTGGGCATGCTGCACGGGAGAAAAAGACCAAAATATCAAATCAGCCTTGTCGCTCAGATTTGGTGCGTGGATGTTGCCTGTCGACGCACGCGTTGCCTTCGGCTTGTTGCCCTCAATCCGCGCGCACACACACACACTCTCCTCTGCTACCGAGGACAAGGCGCGTCGAAGGAACCTGGAAGCATGCAAGCAAGCGCCCCGGCCCGGTGCGTGTGTCGCGCCGCCAGTTGGAGAGCTAATTTCGTTTTGCCCAGTCATTGTCATTTTGCTCCGCAAGTTTTCTGGCCCAGCAGTAATCGGCGTCAATCAATTGCCCAAGACTGGGAGATGAGACGAAGAAGATGGAGCGGTGTAAGGGGACTAATGTCGCCGGTGAGAGACGCTTGTCTTCTTGCTCTCAGTATTTGGGTCGTTGCGTACGAACCACAGGCCTCCGCCCCGCGCAAGCCGTTCAACAAGAGCCATACCTACCTAGGAAAGCAAACGGTGTAGGCGGCCCACATGGCTCCCAGGAACCGCGTCCATCCCGCCCACAACAGTACCGGTCGCTCAGTCTCGCCAACGGCCAACCAGAGACGACCGCGTCGAGAAAAAAGCACGGATAGACCGAAAAGACGACTGGGTCAGGCCGGCCGGGTGGCTCGTTTCCCTGAATTTGGTCGATCGCAGAGGGACGGATCACTGCGCGGACAGACTCGACGGGCGCACTCACTCTGTTTAGACTACCGAGAGGCGAGAGGCGAGAGGCGACGGGCCTCGAGCGGAGAGCCAGATGACGGTGATGTCATGTCTCACATCCCAAAAGCATCGAAAGGCGCAGTCCGAAAATGATGACATGAGGGAAGCGGAAATTTGGCCGCCGCACGGCAGCAGTACACATGTCAAAGTGGTTGAGGTGAGTTGTCAGAGAAGTGTCAGGACAGCAGGTCGTCGCATTGGGCAACAGCCAGACCGCAGGTGATCCGTACAGGGTATGTGATAGTGGCGAGGATAACAATGTGTCTTTCGTCCCTCGCAGCAGTTCTTTTTCGCTGATTTGCCAATAGTGTCAGATGAGGAGCAGCTGCTGTAGCTCAACCATCCACAACGCAAGCAAATCGCCATCTGATCATCCGCGATTCCCTCTTCGATCCTTTGCTTAACCACAGCAGGCAAGTGGATGGCAGCGGGCGATGCGATCCTGCCGGACACAGCCGCGACTCTGTGCCTACTTTCTAGATGGCGATTGCTTGGCCAGACGAATATAGCACCAGCATTTGCCATGGTGTCATGGTAGCACTATATCGGTCGGAACGTGTATCTGTCGACACGACGACACGGGCGCCCTTGTGACGAAAGACTCGTGTGCCATCGGGCAGATTGTCCTCGAGGCGGCCAAGTTTCCTTGCTCCACGCCCCAGTCATTCAAGCGTCGCGCACGTCGGCCGCCGTGACGTGAGGACGTGGTTGTCTTGGTTGCGCCCCCGGTCATTGTCTCCCACGATGTTGCAAGGAGCCTCAGGCTTCCTGCATCAGCGGAGGCCTCGTGAAGGCAAGAAGTAAAATAAGAGCACGGGGAGACAAAGAAAAAAAAAAAAAATAGAAGACTCTGTTGGTCTTGGTGGACCTACCTGTTCGCGAGCAGCACGGACGCTGAGCGGCTGACGGGATCATCCCCGCGGTTTGAGCTTCACAGGGACCTTCTTCGGGTCCGTTGGAATGCCAGCATCGGATTCAGCGAAGTTGATATGACGTTCACCATGACGATCCCACTACACGCTCGACAGCCACCATTGCCTGCCTCGTCGGTGTGCTATAGAGGGAAATGGGCGCTGCCACGGGCCATGCAAGATGGCGTGCTGTAAGGCAGGAGGAGCGGCCGTTTTGTTGTCGCGGTCAAATGGAGACTGTCCGAGACTACTGCCAAAGCTCCCACGCTTCGCTCAGGTGGCCGCCGTCGTGTCACGTTGAGCGGTGGCCGTTGTTGACGCTATTAATTAGGGAGTGATCACGGCATTCGTGGATCTCCAGCGGGGTTGCACACTTGGCCAAGGGGGCCGTGAAACGCCAACCGACCCACAAGCGGCAGATGGGGGTTTCCTGTCTCAATTTCTGGATGCAGCTGATTGCAGGGGAGCTGCAGCGGATGTAGAAGGAGGAAAATGAAAAAAACCGAACAAAAGGGCGGTAAGCAGCATTGGAATAAACAAAACCAACGGCGGGCTTGCAGCAGTTTTACGGGTCGGCCACGCCTCACGGGAAGAGACGATATATGGAAGTATGAACGAGGATGTAGGGCGACACAGCAGCAAAGGAGTATGCTTGGCTGTTGTCAAGGAATCTTCAGCCCATAATATGATGTATGCGGACATGGACCAGAGATAGACACTTGGGCATATGGATGTACGCAAAGCCTAGCGTGGCCGACGGGCTGAAACGCCCACATCCGCTGCGGACAGGCCCGCCATCCGAATCCGCCATGTAGTTCCATCTTCTCTGGTCTGGTGGCTTCGCTCATCTCGGCGTCTTGTCCAAAACCATGTGCCATCGACGGCGGCCACGGTGTTACTGCAACTGCAACGACGAGATCCACACGTCGCGCGGAGCACAGACTGATGGTCCTCCGCTCTGGGTAGGCTGAGAGACTGAGAGACTGCGAGGCTGTCTAGCCCAGGTGCCCCCAGTGCATCCATGTCGGAGGCCGCGTCCATCCCCGCTTGTTGTGGCCCTGGCTGGTGGGTAGGGCATTTCACTTGAGTACCCGAGGGTAGTTTGCTTCGTGTCCTCGGGCAGTGAATCTTCTGCCCGTTGCCCTTACAGACGGCCACCCACCATCCGAAGCCAGGCCTTCTGCACCTGCTGGCAGCCCACAGTTGGCTTTCAAAACCAGGCCAATTCTGTCGGTGCCATGCGTCTCGCATCCGTAATCTGTACGTACTGTGCCTCTCCTGTACACCATCTATCTCTACGGGGTGGAGGAAAGTGGGAAGCCATCGTGTACAGGCAGGATGGCTGCAGCCATGCTATCCACTCCTACGCCGCAACGCGCACCTCCCAGAGCCGTGCACGCAGCCCTGGAGCTGGGCCGGCCGGGCGTGGCACCTGTTAAAGAACATGAACGGTCAGTGCCGAACACCAACTTTTACAACCTCAGCCATTGACACTTTGCTCCTGCAGCTCTCTCCTGTTGCCCGCCGGCTTCAGCAGCCAGACAAACCTCCCACGCCCCGCAATGGGTCTTCCTGTTGCTACCGTTACTCATCGCGACGTCGATGTCGACGTCGACGCTTCGTCTTCGATCAAGCCAGAGGAAAACTCGCCCATCCAGCGCCTGACTTCGCTGCATTCGTCAACCTCACCAGCTCCCGACCATGACTACCTGATTGGAGTCCGCGGCGTCCTCGTCGTGTTGTCATTCCTCTGGTGTTTTCTCTCCGTTTTTGCTCCGGCCGCCGTCAAGGACACGGGTGTCACCGACGGTCCCGTCTACCAGACCATCCTTCGCAAGGTCTTGTCGGTCTTGTTTTGGAACCAGTCCCTCATCTACTCTTCCATCGTCTTGCTCTCCGCTCGCACCATTTGCGTGCCTTTTCTCAAGAATCCCGCCCGCCAAATCGTTGCCAGCCAGCTCTTTCGCCGTGGCATCCGCCTCTGGATCCCCACGACCGTCTCGTTTGGCCTTGCGGCTCTCATCCTGAACCAGATTGGCACCGGTTACATTGACGACTTCAAGACCAGCACAGGCCACACCAACGTCGCGACTCCGGAGGACCTGCCCGACTTTCTCAACTTTTTCAACTCGCTCTTTGAGATTTTTTGGGTTGTCCACGACTTTGCCAAGCAAAAGGCCAGTCTGGCCTACCCTTCGCAGACGCTATGGATCGTCAGCCTGGTCTTTTTGCAGAGCTACACCGTCTACATGTCCATGATCTGCATTCCGTACACCCGTAACTCATGGCGCGTCAAGGCCTTTGTGCTCTACATCCTCACCGCCTGGTGGGTGCAGTCATGGGCATGGTACTCTGCCACCGGACTCCTCTTTGCAGATGCCGTCATCAATATGGACTTCAAGGCCAAATCCAGGCGCGGCCTCAAGCTGACGGTCCCCTTCTTGGGCAGCTGGCGTTGTCCCACCTGGGCAGTTGCCGCACCCATCGCCCTGGCTGGCTTCATCATGGAGTACCTGTGGGTTGCTTGGAGACCCTCGTTTGCCAACAAGGAACTTCGTGCCCATACCGGCTTGTACACGACCGGAGGACTCAACGACGATGCTGACCTCACGCAGCCTCAGGCCCGTGACGACAACTACCTCATCATCGTCGCCTTTATGCTGATGCTCGAGACTTATGAAGTTGTGCAAAACATCTTCAAACAGCCTGTCTTCATATATCTTGGTCGACGCTCCTTCAGTAAGTCTAGCCCCTTCTAGCCCCTTCCGACACCGGTGTTGACAGTCGGGCGTGCAATCCGTAACTACAAGCACCTTGGTATCCGGTGCTAACGACGACCAGGTTACTTTCTCGTCCAGTCGATCATCATCTACACGGCTGGCATCAAGCTCTTCATGCACCTGAGCCAAGGCCTTAATTGGCCGACCGGGGGAAGCAACATCCTCTGCCTGTTTGTGTGCCTGGTGACGGTGATCCCAGGGGCCGAGATTTTCTACCGAGTCGTCGACTTGCCCGCACAGGTAATTGCGCAGCTCGCTTGGAACTTTATCATCCAGTAGTAGATCCCGATGAGGGCCAAGGAGCACGGGTGGTGTTGTTCATTTTCCTTTCTCGCCCAGCGGTGCCGGGACGACCTCCCTAAAAGGGCACGTGAAGGACAGGGTCTTTTATTTTCCTTTGCTACATGCGGACCACATATTTGCAGTTGACGGAGCCCGCCGTCTAGGCTGCACGGCAGTTTCCACAATGGTTGTATAACATTTGGCGTGACGTCCGAAGGAATCTACGCGTTTCCTCACTAGGTACGGAGCGGTATCGGGAGAGAATGTAATCTAATCGCACGAGTCGGCCATGTGGAGAAAGAAAAAGAAAAGATACAAGCGATTGCAGAAAGGATGCAGTCCTGGTCCAGATAGGGTTGATACGAGAACCGAAATGGGTTAGCAACATTGACCAAGATTCGATATAAACAGAGCCGCAGAGAAGATCGGCAATTTGCTGAGGTGGCGGCGGCGGCGTGTGCTTGAGGATTGACATGTCGTTGTCGGCTGCCCACGTGTAGTAAAGCGCCCGAGCGCCAAACACACACAATGGTTTCTCGTTTCTTCAATGAACATGAGTCGTTTCCACGCATCCATTCTGCCTCGCGTCGAGCCGCCGCAGCCTATGCAGGCGAGACGCGTCCCATCACAGTTCTTGATAACGTTTTTTCGACGAAATTCCGACTAGATCTCTTTTCTGACTCTCGAATTTTGAATGCCCGTCGCTCGCCTTCGTGTTGACACTAGTAGAAACGACCGAACAGGCCAAGCTCTGAAGCCACGATGCGCAACGACGCCGGCGCTTACGACGCTACATTTCTCGCTACAGCGACTCAGAGCCCAGCGTCACCGGCCATGGCGACAGAACCGTCCGTCAGCTAGGGCTTGGTGCTGTCGACGACGACAACAATGACCACGACGGCGGCGGTGCGGCTGCGTCCGAGTGCCGAGGAATCCATTGGCCTCGTTGCATTCTTGCATCGTCCGGCTCCGCAGACGCGGGATGCAATTGCTGGTATTGGGAGTGCTTCTCGAACGGAATCGGGTTCCTGGGCATATGCCATGTACATTCCAGATGGGCCAGCTTTCGCGTCGTTCTTCCGCCGGCGTGGGTCCAGGACCTTTGAACTGAGTTAGCGACGACGTCCGTCGCCATGCGCGCAACATTGTATTCAACCTCCCCCACTGCACCACCGACATGCTTCGGCGTAGGTTCCCGTGAGGTGCAGAGCATCGTCATCGACGTCAAGGTGCATTCAGTCGGCGTGCCAGTCGTCTTCCCGAGAGACAAGAACGCCAAGCGGCACTCAAAGTTCAAGGTTCACATGAGACCAAACCTTGTGCTGCTGCTGCTGCCGCTGCTAACCCTCTAGCTACTGCTATCAGCCTATCTCTTGTCTTATCGCCACCGCTCAAAATTTGGCTTCTCCCGTACCTGTCTCACTCGACTGCCGCCACTTACAGCCCAGGGTTCATCGTCGTCGTCGCGCGTTGATATGCCTTGGCCTACGTGTCCGCGCCGTCGATGCAATGCAGCTGTAACCCTTGGTCTGCGCGTGCCAAGGTGACAACGATGCAGCCTTTTTGATGCTCCCGCGCTACTCCAACCAAGCATACGGCGCCAAAGCGGGCGGGCAGCGTTATCGACCATCGGGAATGATACGGAATGCCTGTCTATGGTAAGTGGGGTTTGACTGGCTTTGCTATTTCAAGCACTTGTCAGCCGAAAAACTGCTGGTGGTTGCTCTTGTGCTCCATTGTGGGATAGCGCCTCTTCATCCATCCTTAGCACATAAAAAAAGTGTCGTCGTTTACAGGCAGAATCCAACCATCAGCACAGGCGCCCGGAGCTGAACCTTCAAAAGCCTGCAACGAAAACCGCTTTTTGGCCCTGATCGGCCCTGCACCCAGCAAGCACATCAGCAGCCTAGCACAGCCGACGATAATGGCTCCCGCCGCCAGCATGCACGGAGCGGAAGCGGAAGCGGAAGCTGAAGCGGAACCGGGCGTCCTGCCAGTCCCAGGCACCGTCCACTTGGTTGATTTGGAAGGCACGATGCGGGCAAAGCACGCAGGAGATGCGCACGATATCGTGCTTGTCCCAGCGCCGTCGGATGATCCAGACGACCCGCTGAACTGGAGCCCGAGGCGCAAGTCGCTCAGCACCTTTTGCAGTAGGCTTTCTGGAAAACGACCCAATCGAAGTCGGGAAATCAATGCTAAAATAGTGCCAAACAAGTGTGCGTCTACACGTTGATGACGGGCATCAACAGCGCAATCATCTACTCGGTTCTCGAGCCCATCAGCGACGACACAAACCTGACTCTGAGTGACCTCAATGCGGGCACGGGATACATGTTTCTATTCGCGGGCTGGGGCTGTCTGTTTTGGCAACCCATAGCGCTGCAATACGGCAAGAGGCCTGTCTACCTGTTTAGCATGCTGTCTGGCGCCGCCGTCCAATTCTGGGCTCCATACACGCGTTCTAACGGACAGTGGATTGCCAACAAGATTCTGCAAGGCTTCCTCCTAGCTCCCATTGAGAGTCTTTGCGAGACTTCAATCACAGACATCTAGTGAGTAATTTTTGTCTCTTGCCTTTTCCCTGTCGTCATAATCCCTGTTTCTCGGCACAAGGCATCCCGTCAACTCTCATTCCTAAAGCAGTAATTTCAAAAGTCTTGTTTTAGTGCCGAGTCATGGAGCAACACACGCCTTGGCTTGCTGACAAACTCCACACTCCAGCTTTCAGCACGAACGCGGCCGCTACTTTGGCCTCTATGCCCTTTTGTTGGCTGGCAGCAACTACCTCGCGCCCGTTTTCGGCGGCTTCATCAATGACGGCCAGGGATGGCAATGGACGCTGTACTGGAGCGCCATTTTCTGCCTCATCGGCTTCTTCATCCTCTTCTTCTTCATGGAGGAGACAAACTACCGCCGCTCGACCACTGGCACACCTCCCGAGACCCCTGGCATTATGACGCCGTCTCCTGAGCGAGAAGATGATCCGGAAAAGGCTATCGCCACGCTTCCGACCATGGTCGGTAAAGCGCAGCCGGCGGTGCACTCGCACGAGACGACCGCCCGTGTGCCGCGCAAGAGGAAGAATTATTTAGACAAGCTCAAGCTTTGGCAAAAGACCGATCTAGAGAAGCCGAACGAATTGCTCGGCATGGTCCGCCGCCCTCTGATCTTTGCCACGTTCCCGGTCATCTTTTTCAGCGGTTTTACCTATGGCTCTAATCTGAGTAAGTCTCTTCACGGCCATCAATCCCCTCAAATCGGAACTAACTCCAAACAGTCTGGTTCAACGTGCTCAACGCCACAACCTCACTCATCCTGGGCTCCAAGTACGGCTTCCGCGCCTCCATGGTCGGCCTGTCCTACCTATCCCCTCTTATCGGCGTGTGCATCGCGTCCTTCTACACGGGGCCGCTGGGCGACCGCTTCGTGCTGTGGAAAGCACGGAAGAACAAGGGTATCCTCGAGCCAGAGTTCCGCCTGTGGCTCTTCACGCCGTCGCTCCTCATTCTGCCCGCGGGGCTCATACTGTGGGGCGTCGGCGCCGCGAATGGCGTGCACTGGTTCGGGCTCATCGTCGCGGCGGGCGCCATTGCGTGCACGAACACAGTCGGAATCACGCTGAGCGTCGCATATGCCATTGACAGCTACCGCGCGTTGGGAGGCGAGAGCATCGTCACCGTCATTTTAGTTAGGAACACCATGAGCTTTGCCATTGGATACGGCGTCACGCCTTGGATAGATGGCATGGGGCTGGAGAAGTGCTTTATCACCGCCGCGTTCGTCGGGCTCGCGCAATGTCTAACCTTCCTCGTCATGGTCAAGTGGGGCAAGGGGTTGCGGAGGACGAGCGCCCCCAGGTATGTGCACTATATTGAGCAGATGGCAAAGAGCGGTATGATCCACTAGGTGATTGCATGGCTGGATGGACCTCAATCCCTTCCTCATTGTGAGGGGCGGCGTGAGATTGAGGAAAATGGTCGTCAGATGGGTCTGTTTGGGTGGTTTGAAAGTAACGGCGACGGCGGCCATTACTGATGCAAACGCGACGCGACAGTGGCTTTCCCTGAGATGAACTCGGGCATTCATTTCCATGAATAAATTTAACACATATAGACCACCACACCCAGCGTGCTTCAAGGAAATCTGCACTTGGCAATGCCTCGCCCCTGCCATGACTGAATGTTCCATCATCTTCGTTGCCCATATAGACATTTCTCTGATGGTGCACCCATGTCAGCCTCGTCAGGCGCATACCTCCGCAGCGAGCCAGTCAGCCAGCCAGCCAGTTTTGCACAGCAATGAAGGCAAGCAAGCAAGCAGTTAGGCAGATAAGCAGGCAGATGGAAATACACGCGTCGACAAAGTAGCGTAATACCCATCTCGAGCTGCGCGCTGTTCTTTTCTTCCATTATGACAAACTGATCCCGTTCATGTCACAAGAAGAAAGGCAGGGGCCTTTCTCTTTTTCACTCACACACTCTCTCTCCGGCTCCCCTTTATCTTACTCACAGCTCGCACTTATACAAATAAACAGCAACAATCCTATCTAGATCCTCCCCAAGGCGCTGAGCTGGTAGCCCGGGAAGTCTCTCTCTCTCTCTCTCTGCAGGCAGGTACATATATATTCTGGGTTCAGCCAACAGATGCTCTCTTTCACGGGGTCACAGCTTCCATGTGGCTTTGCATTGGATCACCTGCTATTTTTCTTCGTTTCACCACTTGCTTCTTCTTTCCGTGTAGAATCGACCTCGTCCGTCTGGAAAATTTGCTCGTCATCCCCGCGTTGAGCGAATTGCAGAAGAGTGTGGGTGAAGTGAGTGCTTTTGAATTTGATCTCTCGCCAAAGAGCGAGAGCAGAGAGGCTGACCTTAAAAGAGGAGCAAATGATTGACTGGCTATGTCGGGGTATGATGATGATGCTGATGATGCTGATGATGCTGATGATATCACTGTATTGATATCAAGGGGGTAGGGACGGGAGTAAGCATGGCTCTACTAGCGCAAAAGGAGTGGCAACGACCTCCAAAAACTTGTAACTTGTCTAATTTCTAGGCACTCTCGAAGTGGCAGAGGATTGGGGATTTTCCTTCTCTCTCTCTCTCTTCTTCCTTTTTTTTTTTTTTTTCTCTCTTTCTTTCTTTCTTTCGTTTCTTCTCTTTCCTTCCCATCCGGGTCCTAAGTTCGATTCGTAGCGTCTCTGCCAGTTTTCCGTTCGCCATGTTTCGCTGCCTAGGGCTTCCTCCGCAGAATTTTGAACTCCGTGCTGGCTGACCGATACCCACACTCACCGCGCAGGCAGGTGGACGCTAACTCTTGTCGGAGGGAGCTTGGGACAAATTTTGCGCAAACCCGACACACGTAATGAAGGCAACGACAAGGCGGGTGGGCAACTACTTCGCCCATATGCGTACCGAGAGAAACGAGACACGATGGTTTTGGCTTGCAGCGCAATAGTGTGTGTATTGAACATGATTGTAAGAGATGGTGGTGATTGAGAGTATCGCAGACAAGTGGGCCGAGAGAGAGCTTGGCCGCCGTGGCTGAGGTGGGTGGTCTGCCAGTCAGCAAGAAGCCGCCATGATCCAGGGGACGAATTGGGAGATGAGGTCTTTGGAGTATTGGGAAGTATTGGCCATATCCGTGATTTTTGCTATGTTGGAGTGATATTGCGATCTACAGCGGTCCCACCTCGTGGCTACCACTGAAGTTCCCTTCGTCACTGTCGTCGCTATCCTAGATTCACGTGTAGGTAGCCTAGGCAGGTATATAGATAGCCTGCTCCGGCTTCATAGGGAAGAACAAGCTTCATTCACTGATTACAACCTGTCTTCTCGATATGGTATGCGCATTAGGCAAATGTACATGATCAGATTCCATGTAGCTGGAAAGCTGTCAAACTGCAAGCCATCTCGTCAACCCTTGTAATTAGATAACATCGTTCAACGTTCGGAGTAGTCTATCCATTATATCTATCCGTCTGTGTTTGTGCTTTATATTGAAGAGATAGTAAAGAACTTTATAACCCACTAGGTGATGCGTGGCCAGATACAACTTGAATTCACTGTAAGAGGCGGGCGCGAGATAGGGAAAATACACGACATGGGACCATTGGGTGATTGGAAGAAGGTGACGGCGGCGGTAGCTATTAGTGACGCGACGCGATGAAACAGTGGCTCTCCTCAGGGCTGAAACATTGAAACTCACCATCATCTTCATGGGTAGATATAATACGTATACACATCATACCCACCACTATACCAGTGTTAGTGGAAAGGCTCGCGTTTGATTTTGACCAGCCTTTCGTCTTCTTGAATGTGCTTGGCCTTTGTTTGTCGTTTGCAATGGCCGCCATGGGCTCTTTTGTGCTTTTTCTCCCCTCTCCAGTGCTCGTCCATGCCGTTGCATTTGTGTCAACTGTTGAATCTCCGATATAAAGTTTCAGGCGTTGTGCGCTTCGAGTGGTAAGCAGGGGTTGTGAGTGGCCTGCTGGCTGATCTGCTGATTGGCCAGCTAATTGACCTGCTGGAATTGGTTCTCGCGGTCGATTGGTTGAGTCTTATATCCAAACGTCTAAATCATTCGTGTACTGCGATCGGGATGCACTCACGGTGCCGGTCGTGGATGAATTTACGAGTATTGATGATTAATGGTGCGCTGCTGGATTCTCCTACGTTGACTCGAGTAAGTGCTCAGAACTCGGAATGGAGGCAATCTGGCTGATCTTGCCATCGGTGTCGAATGGGTTTGCAGTCAGGGTTTTCAGAGCGTGTTTGTGTTTGGCAACCGAGGAGAAGACTTGATTGCTCGTGTTGACCCCGACGTCGTAGGCTTGGTATCCTTGGTATGTTGGTATTGATGTGCTGAGGTGCCAGTCCATCCGAGTGGGCTGAAGTAATCTTTATTCTTCCGATGAGAGCCACTTCTGTATGGACCGTAAAATGAACTGCTTTGCATGCGGCTGTATTCACAGGACCCTTGAAAAAAACATGGCTGGCTGCCTGGAGTGTGTGCATTGATAATTGTGGTTCTACCACACAGCATGCCAACCATGCCCCCCTCGCCTTGCAAGAAATTGTTCGGTTGGAAAGGCGCACAAGCTCTATGGTTGCTACTGTAGTGTGCCAAGACAGTGTCACACGTGCCCCGACCTTGGTAGCTGCTCTGCTGTGTTGCAACAAAGCTTTTTGCATCTTGGCCTCAGGGAGGGCTATTGTTTTGGAATGGCGTGGAGGCTTTGTAGTCGCTAATATGCTGCCCGGACACAGTGTGTTCTGCGCCTTGTGGATTGGAAGTGGACAGTTGATGAGATGATGGATCTGCTGGCGGAGCGTTCGATCGTGTCTTGCCCGTGATAGAGACGGTACATTTGATGGTGGTTCTGTAGATGCGCGCAGGAGCATACCATCTATAGGTCCGTATTCATCTTCAGATTAGTCAATATAATTCACAATTGGCGTGAGCGATTTTAGACTTGGGAACGTTTGTGATTATTTCCATAATCAGGATATCAAGAAGGGAATACAAAAGGCTCCTGCAGTTTTCAGATCGATCTTTAGACCCAGATTGTCCATAATCGAAGCTCTTAGGGCTGAGCTAAGATTCAATATTTTTGTATGCGGCGCTGCGGTCATGGTAGGATGGCGGGGCCGGACGAGTCTCTCGGCTTTAGCAAGACTATAGTACAGCAAAAGCTCTATGGTCAGACAACATAGCCGAGCTCAATGGCCTTGGCTGCCGTCTCACTGTGTCCACTTGGTCTTTGGTCAAGCATGCTGGCGACAGATCCAGTCGCGCGCTTTTTCGGGTGAAGCTGAGGTGCTTGTGGCAAGTGAGGCGCCTTCAGTGGGAGTTAGAACTTGAATGATGCTGTTCGACGTGCGGGATATTCTACTTGAGAAGAGAATAGGTGTTGGTGCAGACCGCGTCATCCGGAGAGGATGGTAGAGGCTAATTCCTGGCTTGTTCGGCAGGCGCGCCTTCTCTTCTCTCGTCTTGCCATCTTAAAAGTCCATATTTTTCAACTCTGCAACAGGGCGCAACACCTTCGCGCCCATCAGCGAAAGCTGTCCAGGGCGAGAATAAAGAGAAGAGGAATTTCGGGCGCGTGCAGCTAAGCGCAAGACTGTTGAGCCATTTTTCGTCTCTTCCTTATCGCAATCTAGCGTCGCTTCTTTTCAAAGATCAGCTGCTGTTTATCGAGATTCTTACAACGTCTCCCGCAACGCGAAAGCCCCGATCCGATCATTGGAGCATTTTGTGACGAGCCTTCCAACAGTTTTGATTTTGCATCCCTGGTGTCTCTGGGGCTGACTATTCCGGCAGCTCGCTCTTTGCTGGACCGTATCTCCTTCCAGAACGCGGCTCAAACGGCGCGAATTCCTCCGGCTTGTCTTCCGAACGACAATCAACCTGTCGAATCGCAGTTGGGTCGATTACTAGACGTCTCCACAGTCGATAGTCGCTCGCCACGTATCCTTCGCTTTTAGCTGCCGCCGTAGCGGGCGTGTAGCCGTCTTGGTTGGCTGGGCGAGTAGTTGATAGCGACTAGACGTCAGAACATGGTGGGACAGGGTTGCAGTCGTGGCTGAGGGACAATAAAACTGCACAGCACAGCAGTGCGGCTTAGCGGCGCTGACGCACGAGCAGAGAGAGCTGCGCCACTGCAAAGATTTGCCCGGAAGCAACCTTACTGGGGCGGAAAAGAGGACGATGACGAGAGAAAGAGAGAAGCCTAACGGCGCGCAGGCAGAAAACGTCAAAGGAGAGAGGAAGGGGACGGCAGCAAGCGCAAACCTAGGCCAAAGGAAGAGATGATGAAGGAATTAACGGTTCACATTCAAGGTTCAAGGGATCAACCGTCTCTCGGTCGTCCAAAACAACTGACAAGACGCTAGCAAATGCTTGGTCCTCCACTTCCAAAGCTTCTATTGTGTCGGCGGGGCTACTTGACTCGGTCCCAGACCGTCGCCGTCGTTTTCGCCGTCGCTTGCCGTACCTCTCTGCCTGGTTCGCTTCTTCAGCTGCTTCATTCTCCATCGCCCGGGCCAGTCTTCTCCTGCTATATATTATTACTGTCTGCGTAGCCCTCGGTGCAGTTTCTGATACCTCACCCGCTGCCATGACTGCCCAAGACGACTCCCTTGCCCACGACCACAATGCCGCTGAGCCTCACGACGAGGAACAGCCACAGCCCAAGGGCGGCTACGACGACACGCCCATCCCGCATGCCCCACCTGGCTTCACGCTGAAATTCACCTTTCACAGCGCCCACAGCCTGCCCATCGCCGACGTTGGCACCTTCTCCTCCGACCCGTATATCCTCGCCGAGTTGCAGACAGCGCTTCCGACGCGTCACAAGGAAGACCCGCGACTGCAGATGCGCACCCCCACTATCCAGCGCTGTACCGATCCCGTGTGGAATTTTTCCTGGACCGTCGCAAATGTACCCGCCTCGGGCTTCAGGCTCAAGGCAAAGGTTTTTGACGAGGATCCAGCCAACCACGACGACAAGTTGGGTGTCGCCATTGTCGACGTCGACAGACTTAGCAAAGACTGGGTCGGCTTCAAGGAGGAGTCGATCAAGGTCAAGAAACGCAGAGGGAGCAAGCGCGCCTACACCATACACGCCATGACTGTCGCCGCGCGCAAGGCCTCGACCATGGATCCATGGGTGGTGATATCCATTGAGAATCTCGGCAGGACTCCAGGAGACGAGGGTGGCCGCTGCTTCACCATTGGACCCTGCTGGTGGACCAAGCACTATTCACCTGTGCTGGGAATCTTGACAGGCAGCAAGGAAGACAAGGATGATGAAGAAGTGCAGCAAGCGGTGGACAAAAACGGCAAGAAGATTCAGCGATACAAGTACGTATGAAGGTAGTGTGTGCGGAATTCTAGCTAACATGGCATGTGCAGCTTTCAAGCAAACCAGCTTCAATTCCGCGGACCTACCCCGCCAGAGCTGTACCACCGTTACGTTGAATTCAGGCCCTTTGTCAAGTCCATGTACACGTCTTCTGGCGTCAGAGGGCTTTTGCTGCACAAGGCGCTGCACCACCAGCATGAGCGCGTTTACAATTTTTCCAAGACTACCGAATCGGGTCAATTTGACGGACCTTGCAACGACATGACGTTAAAGTTTTTGGACCTTGTTCACTGGGACAAGGGTGGTCGCATCTTTACTTACATCATAACGTTAGACGCCTTATGGCGCTTTACGGAAACGGGCAAGGAATTCGGCATCGACATGTTGAGCAAGCACACCATGCACAGCGACGTGTCGGTATATATTGCCTTTAGCGGCGAGTTTTTCGTTCGCCGTCTAGAGCATCCCGAATTGCCGACGGCGGAAGAGGAGGGCGAGGGCAAGAAGGGATTTTCTCGCCTTTTCCACCGCCGCAACAACAACGAAACGCATCCTCCAGATGACATCGGCGGCGGCCCTCCCGGGGAGGAACCTCCCAAGGACCCGCGTTACTACGAACTCATCATCGACAACGACTCGGGCACTTACCGACCAAATGCCAAGCTTCTGCCTATTCTCAAGGCATATCTCCAGACGCAGCTCCCCGGCCTGCACGTCGTCACGCTGGACTGCCAGGCCGACGCGGACAAGATGGCCGAAATGAAGCAGGAGCAACGCGACAAAAAGGCCGCAGAGGGAAACACGCTTGTGTACCGCCAAGTCAAGGATGAAAGCGACAGCAGCAGCATCAGCTCGTCGGATGAGGATGAACTTGAGGAAGCGGCACGCGAGCACGAGGCCAGGACGCGCGACGACCACGTCCTCCACGCCCTGGGCCACCAGGCAAAGGAGCACAAAGCGGCCAAGATGCATAATTTCAAGGATTTGCTGCACAGGCCAAAGAAGAGCGACGCGTCGGCTGAGGATGCTTGATGACGAAACTTCAGATCTTTTTTTTCTCGGGACAGCAGGGGGGGTTTTTTTTGCATCGCGCTCTATGCTTTGATACCCGTGTGTCCATTGGAAGGCTATCAGGTCGGACGCTTGACTCATACATAGATATACGCTGTAATGACTTGACAGCAACAGTGTTGTTTTTTAAAGTTTTGCTCGACTGAACAAAAATCAACCTAGTTTTGGATGATGTCATTGCTCAGGGTCCGCAGATCCACCTGCAGAAAAGCCCGGGCAGAATGATGGCCTTGGCAGCGTCCGCGTCCAATGTCGCGTCGTTTCTTTTGACCGACAACCGCAAACCAATATATCAACCAACAGCTCACTATTTCTGCGCCATCCGAATCACTTGATCGCATCTCAGCCGTTGCAAACGTTTTCGAAAAGATTCAACAACCCATTGGCACTTCAACAACATCAACGCCCACAGCTGCCGCCAATCGAGCACCGCGACCCACCACAACAAGTCGAACCCTTCACCGGCGTACACGATAGAATCGAACAGCCCGTCGAAGCGCAGCGACGCGCCGTCTGCGACGACCGTACCTATTCGCCTCATATACATACCTCCGCGGCGGCACCGCCAACGACGCGCGCTCAACCGCCCAACAACCACCACCATGGCGACAACCAACGCGCCAGTATTCGGCGGGCCATTCGTCGGACCCAGCGGGCCCTTCATAGCCAACATGCCCAGTGCGCCGACGCTGCCACTCGACATGTTGACGCACGTCGCGTCCACCGCCGCCGACTCCATCGTCGACACCTACCACGATGCACTCAAAGCCGCGCGGGGGACGCTGCCGTCGTTCTACGTGCCGCCCGCCACCGCCGCCGATGGCAAAAAGACACCGAGCATCCTGTGGAACGGCAATCTGTACAACGATGGCGAGGCGTTTCGCGAGGCGTACGAGGAGGACATGCCGGGACACACCTACTATGACGTGCAGAGCGTCGATGCGCAGGTGTTGACCGTAGAGCCCGAGGACGCCGCAACCGTAGCAGCAGTAGACGCTGCATCCAACGGCGAGCCGGCAGCAACAGTCAACGGCACCGCAGCAGCATTAGCCGTGGCAGCATCATCACTACCCAAACCCCCCAAAAAGGACGAGGATCGCGTCCGTAGCATCCTCGTGCAGGCAACCGGCTTCGTCCGTCTGCAGGAACACAAGGACGGCCCCGCGCGCGCGTTTAGCGAGACGCTCGTCTTAGTTCCCAATCCGGCGGTGGAGAAGGCGCGCGCGAGGGGTTTGGCCGGCGAGGGCAGGAGATGGCTGGTGCAAAGTCAGGTGTTTAGGTACATTGTGTAGGAAGCAGAACCTGGGGATATTGGGCTCGCATAAGAGGGCGAGAAGTTTGTTTCTGAGCACAGTCGGCGTTTTGGACGGTGCAACACGAGGAATTGGAAAACGGCATACCAAAAACGGGGAACATCGGCTGCTAGACTTTGCGAGTCGAGTGCAGACATTAATCGACATTTGCCACGTCCAGAATGCGACCAATAGATCAATCAATCATCCATTTCCATGAGACCATACTGAACACCGTACCTGCCTCGAATCTGCTCTCACGACCAAGAATTTCGCGCGTCACAGCGAAAGAAACCAACTCTTCGCGCGTGGGGGCCCCATTTTCTCTATATTTTTATGCTACACAAATTGGAAACAAGGCATATTCCCTCACATGGATTATAGAAATCACGACAGAATGGCCGGTCACCTGTTCGACTTCTCGGACTTTTTTGTCTGCTTACCATTGATTTTCTGATGTTGGGAAAGCCGCCCGAGCATTCATTGGGCCAGTTATGCCGATCTAGGCCACCTTATTGACTTCCTCGACATTTTTGGCTGCTTGCCACTGTTGGTCTGTTTTCCAGTGATGTTGGGGAAGCCGGCAGAGCATTCAGCGGATCATAGATGCCATGCCAGGCCGAATTCCCCGTCTACCGTACCTACCTATACCCATCTCCTCGCCGCCTGTTTCGGTTTTCAGATGGGCGATTACGAGAAAGCATGATCCCTACATCCACATTACTGAGCTCGAGAGACAGAAGACAGATGTGTGTGTACAGGGAGCATTCGGCCACCCTTGTCTGCTCTACCTTGGTGTCATTCGAAATATTTTTTGCAGACCGCTCTGTCAGGTTTTGAAAACATTCCGGCAGAAAGTTGCTTGGATTTCTGGTGCATAAATAGCTTTATTGGCTTAGTGATGCAAGGATGGTGGACTCTGGGGGCATCTTGGAGTATTCAAGCACCCCTGCTCTACCTTGGATATGGAACATCTTTTGCGGTCCATCGTTACCGGCTGTTGAAGTACTCCAGCAGATCTTTAGATTTCTGGTAGATAGCCGAGTTGGATTCGATATAGGTGTTGGGGCACATCTCTACCGGATTTCTTTTCTTTCCCCCCCAGTCTCACCCACTGTACGCGAAGGTACTGTTGGGGCATCTCAACAGCTTTCGCTCTCATATATACAGCTCAAGTTGCTCCTCCTTCTTGTTCCCTAAGTCTCACAAGCTCAGTCCCCATCTCCTGTCCAAAGCAGCGTCTCGATCACTTCTCACACTCAGCGCCATCATAACCTCTGTTTCCGCTTTATCTAGCTGGACTAAGCGGATAACTTTCTCCAAAAGTCGTAAGTCGGAGGCTCGATTGCTCCTCGGATGCGTCAGTGCCTTCATCTGTCATGTACCTACACCTAAACGGGCCCGGTCTTTAGTCACCTCATCACTGACACTCGAGTCGTCAAGCGTTTTAAATGCTCCCTGTATGCTCTTTGCTGACACTTTTTCGAAGAACAAGTAATGGAGCAACAAAACAACGGAAACTTCTCCCAGCAGCCCACTGAGAACGGCACCAGCAGCGGCGACGACTGTTACATCATCATAGATGACTCCGATGGGAGTTCTCGGACGGCCGTCTCCATGACGACATCCTGGAACAGTTCGTCCTCGACGCTTATGAGCTCCGGGCCCTCGCCCTCGCCCTCGCCGTGGCCGTCCTCTTCCGAGACGCTTGTTTCCTCCTCGATATCCTGGAACAGCTCCATGACGCTCGTGAGCTCCGGACCCGAGCCCACGCCGCCCTCCCCTTCCTGGCCGTCCTCTGCCTCGAATGTTTCGACGCTTGTGGACTCCGAGGGAGAATACGCCGCAGGAGCAGCCGACACCTCGACAACATCCTCGGAGTCTTCGTCGATGCTCGTCAGCCACGACGACACCACGACGGCGTCGGTAGGCTCGGAGCCTGAGCCTGAACCTGAGTCCGACCCTGAGTCCAGAATTACCACCACCATCACCAATACCACCACTACCACCACATCGTCGCCGGCCCCCACCATCACAATCACCGCCACCGACAACACGATCACAGCTTTCGAAATGACCGGTGCTCGGCGCCCACGCCGCACCCGCCAAATCTCCTCCAGTGCCAGGAGACCGCTTTTTGAGAAGCAGGATCGTGTGAGGAGCCGAGAGCGCCTGGCACTGGCGGCTGTTGCAATGCTTGCCGCCTCGTCCCTGCTAATATGGGCAATTCACAAGGCTGCGAAGAATTGGGAGTAGGAGAAGGGGCAGAAGTAAAGGGGTGATGGGATGATGGGAGGCAGCGGGCTGGAATTATGGGGTTCACAGGCAGCAGCTTTTTATTCCCTTCCGTTTCTTTTACTTCTTCTTCTTCTTCTTCTTTTTCTTTTTCTTTCTTGGTTTTACTTTTTGGCAGCTTTGTTTGGACGGAGTTGGGTTGGAAAACATGTTTCTTGGGCGGCTGAGGCTTCGCATCTAGCTTTAGAAGCTTGGAAAGTCATGGTATTGTGGAACAAATCTCAATTGAACGAACGAAAGACCGACGATAAACCAGAGCAGCCGTTGGACGTACAAGTGGCCCCAATAAAGTTGGAAATTCAGCGCAATTTCAACCCACAAGAACTTTTATCTCTCGGCCTAGTTCTCCAGCCACTTCTTGATCTCCTCGGACATAAACACGTTGTCCTTCTCATAAATGCCACCACCTCCAGTCATATGGCCACCGATACTCTCAATGACGCACAATCTACCATTCTTGAGGTGCTTGACCTCCTCTTCGCTATCCTCGGGCGGAAAGTACAGGTCAGTCCTCACAGGCATGATGAGGGCCTTTGCTTCGATGCGCTGGAGTGTCGTGGCCAAGTCGCCCTTGTCTTCGGGGAAGCAGCTGGAGATGTCGCCGCGCTGCCACGTGTCCATGATGGCGAGAAGGTCGTGCGCGTCCCACGTCTGCATCGCCTGCTCCCAGTATTTCTGGAGATAGGCATCGAGGCTGGCGCAGCCGAACGCCTCCCACTGCTTCCCCCGGAACCACGCCTGCGAGAGCGCCCACGTCGCGTACACGCGCCCAAAGGCAGCGGTCCCGCGCATCACGGGCTGGGTGTAGTTGCCGTCGTGCCAGTCGACGGCATTGACGAGGGCCGCCTTGGGCCCCTCGAGGAACGACCAGTTGTGCCAAGAGGTGCGCGCCGAGCCCGCAACGACGACGATGCGCTCGACAAAGTTCGGGTACAGCACGCCCATGTGGTACGCCTGCTGGCCGCCCATGCTGAAACCGATGTACGCGTGCAGCCGTTCGACGTTGAGCGCCTTGCACAGCGCCACCTGCAGGCGTATGTTGTCTTCGTACGTGACGCTGGGGAACTTCGGTCCGCGGATTGCCGCGGGTGTGTTGGAGGGCGAGCTCGACTCGCTGCCGCCGAGAAGCCCGCATGTGATGACGAAGTAGTTGGCCAGCACAGGTGCTTCCTTGCCATCCTTGGCTTCGTAGAGAAAGTTCATCGTGTTGGGCAGGCGCCCGCAGTAGCACGTGGGGATGAAGACCGCGGGGTTCTTTGGATCGCCAAACGTGCGGTAGGCGAGTGTAAGAGCATTAGTGCTCGACGGGGGCGGAGCGTCAACATTGATGATCGATTCTAGGCTGAAATATTTGGTCGCCATGGTGAACGTGTTTTGTGATAATGTTGTAGGTATGGAGGAGGTAGGTTTAAGAGTTCGAATCGAATGCGGTGTTCCTTATCGGTGGAGTGATCTTTATCAATCGATGTGATAAAGCTGTTCCCGCGTCCTGAGCTTGCAGTACGGTGTGCTACCGTGACTGAAGTCTAATTCATGGCAAGCAATTGGATGCGTGTGTGTTGTGGAGGAGATGTTTACAAGCTTCTGATTAGCTGATTCCTGGCGAACATGTTTATCCGTAACAGACCGGTCAATGACCGAACCGTTTCGAAAAGACTAGCCTTTTGCAGGACTGAGCCGAAGAAGACAGGAAGAAAATTTTGAGAACGATAGCAAAGGAAAAGGAACAAGCGAGAAACAAAACTTAGGTTCTATTAAAATTCTTACACGAGAATGGGATATTCAGTGTGCCTCCACTTGAACCAGTGGCCCAAGTTCTTTGAAGCTGACTACAACCTCATTAGTTGGACGTTTCATCCCAACATCACTGAGGGGCAGTTGTCAAGTACTGTATCTAGCTTCGTCCAAAGGCAGGACGTTCCCTGCTCGCCTGCGGAATGGTCATCGCAGTGTCTGGGTGTAAGACGGATTGCCCCCGTTGAGACTATCATGACATCATGCATCTTAAGGTCCCGGGAATCTCTAGTGACAGAGGCTGTTAGGCTTCTTCTTCTTCTTCTTCTTCTTCTTCTTCTTCTTCTTCTTCTTCTTCATAATCTGGGAAAACGCTAGCCCTTCACGCTGCAACAGCTTGGGCCGTTTCGGGAACCGTAGTTGGCTGAGTCAACTCCAGCGTCGGGCCTGTTTGATCCGTTCTTGACTCCGCGGTGCCATTGTGATCCGTTTTAGCTTTCTTATTTTCAGTTCTATTGGGGTTCTCCTGTGCGGCCGCGCGCTTTTCAGACTTCGTGAGCTTCTGCTTTTGGGAGAGACCAATCCTCTCATCAAGCGCCACAGCCCTCTCCTTCAGCTCCGGGATTCCAAAGACGTCAACTAGATCGACGTAGCCGCGACATGATGGCAACTTCTTGGAGAGAGGATTTTTTCCAGGAAGAATCTGAGCAAGCTCAAACTTGGTATTGCCCCAACGGTTGTCGACCTCGACAGCGTAGGTGATGTACTTTTTCACAATCTCCTCCCAAGGAGCTCTACCACCGTTGGCTTCGCGGCGGAAGACGCTGGGGTTTGCCTCGGCAGCAGTCGCAATCATTGCGCCATCAACGCCAAATTCCTCCATGAGCTTCAATCCGTGTTCGTAGTCCTCAACGTCGCCGTTTATCAAGCAAGCCACGCCGGCTTCGTGGCAAATTTCCTGAATCATCTTCATCTGATCGCGGATGGCTCTCTCGCGGGGCCTCATAGGCGTTGTTCGACAGTGTACAGTGAGGCCAATGATGCCCGTCTTGACCAGCCTGCTCACAAGTGCCTTGGTGTCTTCCGGGTCTGCCAGAATCCGGATCTTGACGCTGATACCAATTTCAAACGGTTGACCAACCTCCTTGACCAGAGCCTCCAGAATTGCGCACAGCCTGTCTGGATCTTTGAGAAGTGCCGCTCCCATACCGCCGGTAGTACTAAAGGGTTTCGGACAGCCCGAATTCACGTCGATGCCAGCTACGTCTGCTGCCACGAGTTTGGCCGCTTCAACAGCCGTCTCTGGCTTGGCCGTTCCGATCTGGAAAATCAATTTGCCCTTTTCCCTCTCGGGATCCAGTCTGTAAATGACGCTCTCTTTTTGATCCTCCTTTGGCGTCGCATTCCTTTGTCCGTTGCTCGAGAAGCGGGTGAAGTCGATGGTCTTTGTGATTGGATTTACGCGGCGAGTGGTGCCAATCATAGCTCGGTCAATGGTTTCAGGGCCCCATACGAGGTCGGCGCCGTAGTGGAGGGCAAGCAGGCGCGACGGAAGTTCGCCACTGCGGACCATGGGAGCGAGGACGACTTTCTGGCGGTAGTCGACGCCATTTTTCGGGATGCTAACGCGTGGGGGAGCTGGGCTGGACATGATGCGCGTCAGGAAGCGTAGCATAACACCACCCGAGAGGAGTGGCCGTGGTGGAAGCGCTGCGCGGGGAGGATTCGGGAAAGTAAAGGAAAGAGTCTTAGAATCTATATGCATGAGTCATTGAGGGACAGGATGACAGAAAAATGACTCGACAAGAGCGCAATGGCCCACAGCGCTAGACTAACTGAAACACTACACTTAACGTCACTCGTCTACTATCATTACCTTTCGTTTTCAGAATGAATCTTTATCTCTCTCCATTGCACGAGTGTCCATCGGTGGATATCCCATGAAATTCAATTCACCTGCCTCTAAATCTATTAACGCCTTATAATCCTCAATCAATCCGCCACACTTTCAGCAACCATATACAGCGATGTTCGAGTATTACCTAGAGGCTCCATTGTAAAGATGCCGGCTTCCGCTACTCTCGAGTTCTTTGTTTCTTAAAACTTCAGTCTACCACGCCATCAAATCCTCGAACCATCATTGCACAGGCGCCCGTGGGGTGGAACGTAATCACATGACGGTTCTTGATAACCCCTCAGTCTTTACAAACGCCTCGACCTGTTGAACGTGCCTCGCCAGAATCTCCAGGTTCATGGATTCGACAGGTACCTTGGACCGACAATCGCCTCCTCCTTGGGACCGTTCGAATTGATGTGTAGTGCTCCACGGCACAAGGGTTGGTTCTGACCGCCACGATGAAGATGTAGTTTCCCGTCTTACCGGGTGCAATTATTTGCGCAAGCGGGTCTCGCCCGCTGAGCTGCATGTTGAATTGCATCGATACATAGATGAGGTAAGACGGGCAGTCTTTTGAAACCATCATTTGGCTACGCAGCGATTCACATTGACATTCCTGAGCGGGAGTTACAACTGAATCGTCCGCGCATTTTTTCAGAAGCTACTGAGTCTGGTCCTTGCTGGGTCGTCCACTGCAATCATTAAAAGGGAGGTAGGTAACTCTAAAAGGGTGCTTGCTAAGGGACCACTCTGCTTCTCTTGGTATGTTCACAAAGCAGCGTTCACGGACTTTGAGTCGCGGAACATGTTTCTCCTACGTCAGCTTCATCTTTGCAGTTTCAAGGCCAACATCATCTGCTGAGACCTGGCCTTCCGGAATGTCATAGCTGAGAGGAAGCATAGTATGGTCTTAAAATTCTGTCCAACTCCGGGACTTTCGTTGGCAACTGGGATGTTGTGCTTCTCCAACATTTCCCTTTTCCCAATTCCAGACAATTCCAGGATTTGAGGGGAATTCATCGCTCCTCCCGCCAAGAAGACCTCTTTTTGGCCTGGATATTGTGCGAGCTACTACTATTGATCTCGGATTTGATTCCAGTCGCAACCACGCCATCATCTTCCTTGGTCACATTTTGGTGGACGAGGGCCTCTGTCAGCACCTGGAGATTCGGTCTCTTTACAACCTCCTTGTAGTACGCCTCGGCTGCATATCCACGTTAACTTGTGACGGCATCAACCGACAGGAAGTTGATAAATGCGCCCAGCTCACCGCCCAGAATCGGATCGTCGTCGTCAAACAAACCGAGCTATGTACGAGCGATCGCCCAACAAACTTCGTTGAACGGGCCATAGTTGTTGCCAATGGTCACGGGCACTGGACCATCGGTGATGTGGCTCTTTTCGTTATGAATTTCGATCTCTATGGCCCTTTTCCCTTCATCAGAAGCAGGAGTGAAAATCTACCATTTCTTCAAATATAGCTTGAGATCCTCGGCAGACCAGCCGTCATTTCCAAGGGCCTCTCATGGCTTTAAATTTTTCTTGCACGGGCAAACGACGACTCCAAAGTCGATTGCAGTCAAACCACCTAAGACTTTTCCTCTCGCGGGCAGAATCTACCGTCGTTGGCGTGGGTCTGATATGTCACCGGTGCACTATACATGCCGAGGAATGACTTACCTGGCTGGGGCTCGGCCATGTCAGTCAGGATCTCCATACATAATGATCTTAAATCTTCCGTGTCGATCTTGGGATCTCCCTTCCGGCTTGCACCCGCCTCGACGACCGGCGCCTTGTTATTTGCATCCTCGGTGAGCCTGTTTGCGTTAACCAGACTAGAAAGGCCACATGATGACAAAATCTGGGTCGGCAAATCGAAGAGAAGACACTGAGGTCTCAGTCATCTGTTCTGGCAAAGGACCCATTGTGCTGCACAAGATTGATGATGGGTGCGATCAACAAGGGAGCCGCCAGCGCCTTCTAACTAGACACTTCACCATGCATCTTGTAGAGAACAGCCGTATCTACGTATAGTGGAGCAAGTGGATGCTCTCCTGCATTCAAACATCATGATGGCATTTTCATGATGGCGACGTCTTTTCCATAGGTTGAGTTAGTACTGTCCGGCTTTCCGCATTGGAGGGCTACATGCAGGATATTGGGTAGGTTTATTCGTGATTGGTGAGACTTAGAGTGGAGATGTAGAGGTAGTTATCTCGCATTGCAACAAAGTAGAGCTTTTAGTAACTGACTTTCAACAGTCTACAAGCGTCTTTCCAAGAAGAGACAGGGAACATGATCTTTCGGGTGGAGATGGCGGCCCGCTGGCAGTTGCAACATTTTCAAGTGGAGGAAGGTTTGTGCTGTGGCAAAAGTAGAGCTTGTCGGGGACTGGGAGGTGCAGTTGATAGAGTTTCAGCAGAGTAGCTCGCGTGGGAACCATCCCAGCATCAGCGATGTTCGAGTCCTCCTGCATGCCAATCGGGTAGAGGCCAGCGAGACGCCAATTCGCCAGGAGGGTTTTCAAATTTTCTCCTTGCTCTTCACACGACAACAAACCGTCGTGCTAACCCCACCAGAATTGCGCACGGATGCCAGGCCCGTCTCGTGGCGGTTTAAACAGCCGCGGCGTCGGACCGAGCTCTCACCAAGTTGGTCGAGTGCTCCCCTTTTCTGCAAAGATTGACTCGTGTTGAGATCTTGACATTCGAAACAATCCTCAATTCGTGGCTAGCAGCTTTTTTAAACACTTTTAAAGTCAGCATTCTTTTTGTACCAAGCCACCGATGACATGGACTCGGTCCCGGAGTTCGCGTAATGCGCAAGTCTGCCTCAGCTAGCGGTTGTATCCAGTTTTGGAAAGACCCATAATCATCCTAACGCATCTCGCCATGTGCCAGACGAGGACACGGGGCTCCGATCAGGCTTCCAATGTCTTCTCATCCTCCTTATTGGACACTGTTGGATTCCCATAGCTCAGAACTTGCATGCAACACCTTGGTAAGTTGCCCCCCGACTCCCAAGGGACCTTCGATCCTTCCCACGCGACTGGACTCGACACGCGAATACTCGAGCGGAGGATCTCCGGATTTACTTAGCCAGATGCGTGTCATCGTTGACCCCACAGGTTGATGGCCTTACGGTCAAATAGAGTGTGGTCTTGAGCGAGCAGTTCCCAAGCATTGTTGAAGGCTTTACGATGCTGCGAGCATGCAGAGGTATGCTGGCTCCCCAGGAGCGACGCCAAAATGGCCTCGAAAAGTCAATCATGGAGTCAGAGACGTTAGGGTGTTCAAGCTTTAGCGCCATCGTGGCTCTAGGCGAGGCGACAGCAAGAAGGTGGTGATGGGCATGCTGTGACAGCTTTCTCAGCGGTGGTGGGGAGGTAAGAGAGTTGGTCGTGAAGACGATGAGGTATTTGGTAGCAAGCAAGACGTCGAACCCATCAGGTGGGTTGTGAAGCTACCCGCAGCTTCGGCAGTCGGCCCGACGGGACCGACGAGAGGCGCTACTCGCAACTTCGAACATAGTAAGGCGCAAGATAAAGTCGGGCCTAATTCACCAAAAGGGCAGAGATGGCCAAAAACTGAAAGGGAGCTTTAGGATCCTATTCGTCTCTTTAAATGTCCGAAGATCGTGACGACGGCTACCAGGCTATCGGTTATTCGAGAAATGGCACTTTGAAACAAGAAGGCGTCTACCATGATGCGACACTTCGCTTGGTTAGGCGAGCAACACTGTCGCTTCCCCCTCTTTCGCGAACTTGGGCCAGAACCTAGATCGATTTTCCCTGCCTCCACATTGCCCCGTTCACTCGTCTTAAAAAGATGTACCTTTCGTGACCATCAACTTCTGAGATGCCGGCTGTCGTTAACCTAGTCTCCTTTTTACCCGTTTCTGCGAAAATTATATCTCAATGTCCATCAAACGCGCCTGTCCCTGGTGACAACCGTGAGAATGGCTCTTAAAGTGTATCCCATATTTGGGATTCCGCTTGTCAAGCATCAAATCATAGCGACTGCTTCTCTCGTGACGCTGGCGACATGCATGGTTGTCCTTCGCTTTATTACAAGATGCTACCGCAGACAAAAGGTGTGGTGGGATGATGCTTGGATACTTTTGGCCCTGGTCAGTACTTCTCACACGGAGCATGGCCTCGCTAACGCTCCCAGATCTTCTTATACAGTAAGCATATTGGATTGTGGTACCGAATTCGAGCTCACAAACCAAGTAATGCAAGCGTTCCAAATTGCCTTCGCCAGATATGGTATCCGACATAGCGGCTGCGAGATTCCGATTGAAAACGGAATACTGCTGGGCAAGGTACGTGTCTCTCCAAACTCATCATGCCGTTGCCAACAGTTATCAGCATATCCTTATGGACCAATTCGCCTACTATTGCTGTGTTGCCATGACCAAGCAATCGTACCTCTGCTTCTACTTGCGCATCTTTCCACAACCCCAATTCCGCCGGGGGGTAATCACCTGCTCCGTTCTGATCTGGTTTTGGTGGGCGGCCTCCATAATGCAAATATTTCTCATATGTCGGCCTATCAATTCAAATTGGGATACTAGAGTCACAAATAGGGTTTGCGGAAACGTCATTGCAGCATACATTGCCCTCGGAGTGATCCACCTTGTCACGGACCTCATGATCATGTTTCTACCCATACCTTTTATCCGCAAACTTCAGATGGACTCCAGCACCAAGATAGGGCTGTACGTCATGTTTGCGCTGGGTGGCGCGTAAGTGCCTCGAAAGACCAAGCTCGATGCAATCTAACATTTTCAGGGTCACCATCATAACAATCATCCGCATAGTTGCACAAGCCCACATCAATCTGTGGGACATCCCATACAGCGTCGTCGATGCCCTCTTCTGGTCCACGGTTGAGCCTGCCGTCGCCGTCATCAACGCCTGCATTCCGGCCATCCGACCGCTCCTCTACCTCGTAGTCAGCTGCATCCCTTCACCGATCAAAATTCTCTCCTTGAGCCAAAAGCGCATGGGCGGCAGCAGTAGCGGCGCTACACCCAACGACCTCGCTCTCCCACAGCGCAGCTACAGCCGCCGTCTCGGCTCCCCGCCGACCGCTGGCGTCTTCCCCCAATGGTTCAGCCAGGGCTGCGTCAAGAGCAACACATCGACGCGTGGCTTTGAGCGCATGCCGAGCGTCGGTATGAACGACCAGGGCGAGCAGCACCAGTTGAAGGCAATGGAGAATAGCACCGCGGGCATCGGCGCTGCGCCTAGCGGCGACGGCGATTCCGCAGGAGCTCGGGCGGGCGCCATCACACGAGACAAGACGGTCGCTAGGGCGTATGTGCGAGCACGAGATGACAGCATTGGCGAAGATGTTGATGATGGCGACAGTGGGCACAGCAGCCCTGCAAAGGGCACTGTTGATGGCGCGACGCACGGGATCCGGCACACATCAATGCCGTCATGGAGCTCAATGTGAGCAACCGCCGAGTGGATTGAGCTGTGAGCTTGCTGGGGTGGGAATTAAAGGAAGAAATAACAAAATGCTCGTACGGCTTTCGCCTGCCTGGATGTATATACGCGGCTCCTTTGTCTCGTGGTTTTCTTTGTGTTGGGTTGGACTAGATTGATGATCGACGAAAAGAACGTATGGATACCCCCTTTACAAGTACTACCATATTTCTATGCTGGGTCGTCTGGTGCTATGATCAGTTTTCTCCCGTTGTACGTTTCTTTAGCGGGCGGCGCGCTTCCGTCCAGAGAAACGTCGAGCTGCTCAAACAACTTTCAGTCTGCGGTCAACACGCCCATTTTTGTTGACTGAGAATGAGAACTGCTGAGAGAACCTTTGATTGAAGCTAC
Source organism: Phyllosticta ampelicida (assembly GCA_020351975.1). Classification (NCBI taxonomy): domain Eukaryota; kingdom Fungi; phylum Ascomycota; class Dothideomycetes; order Botryosphaeriales; family Phyllostictaceae; genus Phyllosticta; species Phyllosticta ampelicida. The sequence continues at coordinate 34,568 of JAIFKG010001613.1, forward strand.
TACCAGAGCTGAATTATGGAAAAGTCCCTGAAGACGGGCACGCAAGTCCCAAAAGGTGAAGCAAAATTGATTACTTGATTGAGCAGGATTGGGGGCAATGCGACTACAAAAGCTCGTGACGTCGGCCCAGCTCGTTGCCTGCTAGATGACCTCGTTGACTACTTCATCAATGCCGCGGAAAGCTTACATCGTTTACTAAAATCTCGCGAAGGAGATGCTAAGAGACACTAATATCAGATCTAATGAAGCGGCAGTCAGGTCAATATAGCCGGTGTCAGACGAGAACTCTCCTATGAGTGATGCTTGATGGTGTCGCACCTATTTCGTTTCTGACGAATCGATCCAATGTCGGCCGTTTTGGACGCTATGTAGACCACAACACTGCTCGGAATTTTGAATCAGTTGAACCCCACCACCCCGTCCGGCCCGAAAACAAGGCTTTGCACCATTGTCCAGCGTGCAGGTGAGCCCACAGTTCTGCATCACACGCGGCGACGCGAGCGAAGCTCGCGAGGGTTGTGAGGAAGATTTTCGTGCCGAGCGCTGTCAGTTACGTTCTTAAATGATGCTGTGGGGGTAGCTGTATGAGAGCTCGCGGGGTCGCGTCGCCTTCGCCGTGCTCAGGCCTGAGAAAGATGCTTCACGAGGATGAAGGCGAGTTGGTAAGGGCGGTGCTATCAGAAGATGGTCGGATGCGCGTAGGACGGTCAACACGGAAGCCAACCACAGCGGGCGTGATCATGAGCAGGCTAGATATGAGGAACGCAAGAGGTAGGGAGTATTGTTGAACGGATGTGTAGGCATGGCTGTTACAATGAATTGGTCAGGATTTCTAGTGTTGTTCGTGTTGAATTCGTTGACGTATTCACTAAGCAAGCGCCGTGAGAATGCCTAGATACCAAAAGCCGTCAGTTCTAAAATTCTCTCATTTGCCGTTTCACTTACCGAGAAGCCGAGCACCGCCACAATCTGCCGTTTATCGTACGCCATATTGCATGAGCATTGGCTCCGTCTACGCTCGGTGTTCACTCGTAATTCAAAGCAGACGAGATCACGGAAACGGCCGGGCGCAAGCCAAGGGGCGCCAACTGACTGCGAACACACAAGACTTCTCAGTCATACGCAAAATCAACGCTCGAACCCCTTGATCGCTCCGCCCACGGTCATTGCTGCCTGTCCGGCTCCAGAAGCAAGGCCTCTCCCATCGACTGGGAGACATGATCTGCATGCCTCACTAAACAGCTCTGCCATGGCAGTCACAGACATGATCGACAAGTGCATATTTTCAATCCACACGACACTTTGCCTGAAATGTCGACAACCAAAAGACTGGATTGTCTCCTCCCTTTCTTCAGGAGGGTTGAGGCCAATGTGCAAAAGCAAGAAATGTCGGCGAAGATTTTTCCTCAAGATGGCGGAAGTTCGCTCCGAAAGAGGTCGCCGGGCATGCGCACCCTGGATTTGAACGCGACGACGACGCACATCAGACGCGCGAGTTGGAAGCACGAGGTTGACTCGTCGAGAGCGAGAAGCATCTGATGGGTTGGTGTATAGAAAACGATAGAAACGATGTTGGCCGAGGTCCAATGGCAGTGACTGAAATCTCATGACGTAAGCGACCAGCGGGTATTGTCGATCATCCGACTGGCAGCTGGCCGCTGGCAGCCTGGCTGGGAGTGTCCTTGACTAGCCGAAACCGAAACCACGCCGATGGACTTTTGATCCATTGACATCTGCTCGATCGATGGCCACAATGACCCAACATGAAGCGTGAAGAAGGGCGCCGAGACGTCTTGGAGCGACCGGCGCATGTGGATTTTGGTGTCTGTGGGTCGTCTGTCGTCTGTCGTCTGCGTCGGACGTCTGGGATCGGTTAAAGCAGCCTCACAGCCTACATGATTGCTGGAAAAGCTGACCCGTGCACTGTAGCTACCCTTGTCAGCAGCCCCGGTCCAGCCGACTCGCGACTTACAAAGCAACAACGCGCAGTCACACCGTGGAGCTCGCCGACGACGTCAACCCGATGCCTAAGCTGAGGATCACTCGGGAGTCGGGACAGTGGGCGGTCCGTTGGTGGCGCCGGGAAAATAGCACCAGCACCAGCACCAGCAGCGGTTGAAGCTCCAGCTCAAGCTCAGGGACCCGTCGAGTAAAGACAGGGCGGACGACAGGGTGGACGACAGGGCCAGGGCGAGGGCGTCCACTGTGCGATGCAGCTTGTGCGACGAGCGACGGTGGCTGGACGCTGTGCCTCTCAGCCTTCTGAAACGGCACACGAGTCTGCTCTGGCGCCGTTGAGCTCGTGGCAGTACAAATCGAACATTTTGGAAAGCTTCCCGTGGGGCAATGGACTGGGCCAACGGGCGTGTCGCCAAAAGAGCTCAGTCAGCGGCCAAGGGCTGGAAGCCAGGCCCGCGTCATGCTGGGAATCACTTACACGCCATTGGTGCCCAGACAGACGTGTATGTGTACCAGTCGATCGTACCCCCCCGTCCATATCAACCCTCTCCCACGCCCTCTTCCGGGATATAAGTTGATCTGTTCTCTCAGCTGCAGCCCTCTCCGCACTGCTACCCATCCCGACCTGCTCAAATACCCATTGTCTCCTTTTTTAGCTCCTTTGTACACTTTTCATTCCAACAGGTTATCGGTCGACCAAACCACCCCTCAAACAACAACACACCATGGCTTCTGCCGCGAGATCCATGTTTGCTCGCAACACCGTCCTGCGTTCCATCTCTTCCTCCGTCAAAACACCAGCAACGCGCTCTCCACGCATCGCCGTGTGTAGCCAAGCATTTCGCCACCAATCCCGCCGGGGCTATTCATCAGAGGGTGGCTCCCCCAAAAAGAGCAACAGTAGCATCCTCATCGGTGGTCTGCTCGCAGTGCTCGGTGGGGCCGGATACTATGCTTACTCCACCAACCCCGCATTCGGCGCAAAGTCTACCAACCCAGCGTCGTCTGCCAACTTTACGCCCAAGTACGAGGACTTCCAAAAGGTCTATGATGCCGTTGCCAAAGCATTGGAAGAGCACGACGACTATGACGACGGGAGCTACGGTCCGGTCTTGCTCCGCTTAGCATGGCACGCCAGTGGAACGTAAGTTTGCCCGACAATAACTCACCAATCTTCGATTTTCATAACTAACACTGTCTAGCTACGACAAACAGACTGGTACTGGCGGTTCAAACGGCGCCACCATGCGCTTTGCTCCCGAATCCGACCACGGTGCGAATGCTGGTCTGAAGGCAGCCCGCGATTTCCTCGAGCCCATCAAGCAGCAATTCCCCTGGATCACATACTCGGACCTGTGGACGCTCGCCGGCGTTGCAGCCGTGCAAGAAATGCAGGGACCCAAGATCCCATGGCGACCTGGCCGCTCTGACCGGGACTTGTCCGCTTGCACGCCCGACGGACGCCTTCCCGACGGTGCCAAAGACCAGAACCACCTGCGCGCCATCTTCGGCCGCATGGGATGGAACGACCAAGAGATCGTGGCGCTGAGCGGCGCGCACGCGCTCGGCCGCTGCCACTCGGACCGCAGCGGCTTCGAAGGGCCATGGACCTTTTCGCCAACCACGTTGACCAACGACTACTACCGGCTGCTGCTGGACGAGAAGTGGCAGTGGCGCAAGTGGAACGGCCCAAAGCAGTTCGAGGACGTCAAGACCAAGAGCCTCATGATGCTGCCGACGGACATGGCGCTCATCCAGGACAAGAACATGAAGACGTGGGTCGAGAAGTACTCCAAGGACCAGGACCTTTGGTTTAAGGACTTTAGCAACGCCGTCATGCGCTTGTTCGAGCTGGGTGTGCCGTTTGCGACTGGCGAGGATGCGCGCATGACTTTCAAGAGTAGCTTCGATTAAGGTGATGACAGGACCAGCGCCGCCTGATTCTGGAAGGCCTTCGATCTTTTCTCTTTTCTGCACCACCTAGGTTCCTTAGCTTTCGAGTCGGCCAGCCCCGCGACCTATTTGCTCTCTTGCCCTTCCGTCTTCGAATTCCCAGAGCTCCCAGCGCTCCTTTTGGTACACCTTGTATTCCGCTTTGGCGGTGCTCGCAGTTTTGTTTCCCCAGTCTTCTCAAATCTCTTCTGTAGTTGCGCGTGTTTGAGTCAGATTCATCAAGTCACGAGATCGCAGCTGCGCTAAAAATTTAAAAACTCGACTCAGACTGGCGGGTACAAACATGTATATAGATCGGCCAGTAGATTCCTCTACGAAGGACCAAAAGAGATTTTGCTACTCCTTTGCGCTCGCTTTTAACAGCCTCCGCGCTACGATGCTGTCTTGCCTGCCGGCAAGCGAGCACGCAACGACAGTAATTTTGAGTCTGTTAGTGCTTAGCTTTGCTTTCTCCAGTCCTTGAATCAGTCCCCACCGCGCTTCGGTCATCATTATTCCCCAACAACAGCCTCCCACATGTTCAAGATCCTCCCCCCTACCTAAACTCCACCATGACGCCTTGACGGCGCCGACGCACCTGCTGCGCTGCGGTGCTAACGCTGCTCCACCTTGGCTAAACGAGCCAGACAGAAGCCCGCACCAGGTGCAGAGCCATTGTTTATTCGGGCGTTGGACTGTGTAATCGGGGCCTTTATTGTGGAAAGCGTGCCGAACACTCTCAAGAAGAGCCTCGTTCTCTTTTCTGGTCCATCGGGAGGCATGTAGACTGGTCCGGCACAGGACTTGCGCTTCTCTGACTCGGAGCGAGTTCGTCATCTAGCAGCTCTGCGGCAACTGCGTTCAAGGGTTCAGTCGATTCTGAGCGTGGCTCAGGATGGTTGTAAGGACGATCTTGGGTGTCGGCGTCGGTGCTGCCAATGTTGGTATGCTCAGCTTCCGCCGCACACGGCGAGACGGGTGCTGGACTAGAGGAGGCGTGGGAGACATGTTCAAAAAGATGATCGCCTGGAGTGCAAGAGGATTCGAGCTGGAAAGCGGCTTCAGGGGTATCTGCGATCGACTCGCCACGAGTAAGAGGGAAAATGGCGAAATCAAGAATAGCGAGTTGCAGTCGGATTCTTAATATCCAGGAGCCTGGGTAGGATCATGCTTCCTTTGGGTCGACGAAGATTTTGGGGTGGCATTTCCTGGAGGCTGGCGGGGAGTGTAATCGGTCCAGTCGGAATAACCCCATCAGTTTCATGAATGGTCGTCGCGACAACTTATGAAGCCTGATCCATCTCAGTGAGATGAAATTTCTGGTGCTGGTAACGAGGAGGGGCCGGAGTTAAGGGGGCATGCAAGGTGCGTACTGCGAGTGAGTCTATTTTGTCGGAATCCGTCTTGGAAAACTGTGAGGTTCAAGGTCAAAGGGCGAACGTTGGCGGAGGGATGATGTTGAGATTATCAGCAAGATTTGGCGCGAAAGTTCAAGATAGGACTGTTGAAAATGAGAAGATTCTGCAAATGAAAGTGGAAGTAAAAAGCTAGCGCAAGGTATTTGTGAATTCAGGGGTATCGTGAAAGTCAAAGGGGAAGGAGCTGACAACTTCGAGCTAGTTGTCCCGTGTGGATGGGAAAGAGAAGCGGCAGCGCAAAAATCAGTGGAGTTTTTGTGTCTCCTAACTATCGAGGGAGACAATCAACTAAGTAATGAGGTAATGGCACTTTTTGACACAGACCTGATTATCGTCATCACTCTGCCTCTGCGCTTGGAATGAGTATTGGCTGCCACTCTCCGACTCGCTCTGGCGGCAAATTGAAAGTATGGGGGGAAAATAAGGGAAGATTGGCCAAACTGGGAGCAGAAATTTTCGCCTCGGGCTTCCGTAGCTGCGCCTAACCAATGCCAAAGGCTTCAAAAAAGGAGAAGAGAGAAAGCCAAAAGAAGGGAGCTTTTCGTGTTCAGGATCACCCTTATTTACATTATTAGAAGAGTCAGGGTAGGAGCTGCGCCATCGTCATCTGGCCTTGGGAGCTCGTCGTCATACGCTATGGATTGGGCGTCTTCCGCACATCGAAGCCAGTTTGGTTTCGAGGCTTACGGCCCCACCAGCTTTTGCAAGCATAGAACGTCTTCTTGACCCCTTGGACTTCCTCCATGCGGTGAGCGGTTGCTCTCCATATGTTCCAGACGGTATCGTTGCGGTCGCCATTGTTACAACGTGGCGCACACTTTCAATCAAAGCCTTGTTCTTCTCTGTGGTCCAATCATTTCCAGCGGTTGGTGTACTTGCTGCATAAGTTTGATCACTGCTCGACCCCGTTAAGAAAGCATGACCGAGGGTGGATGGATGATGAGAAGGGCAGGAACTCGCGCAGCTTGATTTGATCGGGACGTTTGGAAGGGATGCCACAACTGCCATGTTGTCGGGGGAGTCTGAGCCCGCTTGGTGCTGAGTATGAGCGGGTACATTGCTCGCTGTTTTAGCCCGTTTCTATAGTGTCCTTGGGGCTGAGCGGGTCTGTATCTCTGAAGCATGCCGCCGAGGTGCCTTCCAATTCGGCCTTGCTATGTGAAGCGCGATTGAGCAGTTCCACACCATTGTCATTGTGTACGCTTGTGATTTCAGGGTTGGCTTGGCCGAGCCCTACCGCTGTCTTAGAGATACTGACCGATACAGCGCGGAGACCAGGAATTCGATGGGCGACAGTATGCCAAAGAGACAACTTCCAATTCAATGGATGCTTCTTCAAATCTGGCTTGTTGAATTGACCGTCAGAGGGAAAGGCGGAAAGCCACGAATTCATGTTCCAGGACGCGAACACGAACAGGCAGTGTACGCTCGAATATACGATATCGTTTCAGCACGATGTTCGAGGACATAACGAAACATTAGAAGCTAGACAACGCTTAAAGGACTGGCAAAGAAAAGACGCTATCAGCAGGCGGCACAGGATCATTGCTGGTCATCTGAGATTAGTACCAAGTACTGCCTGTAAGCAAGCACGGTGTTGAGCAATTCAGACATCACCCGTATTGTAATGATGTTTGTAGCTGTTTGACGCGTACATTTGCTCAAGACCGGCCTGTTGGCGTGGTATTACCCTGGTCTCAACCGAGGTGTGAAAAATTCAAACGTTGGGTGGAACTATTCATAGTCGAATGAGGCATTGATAACCAAGATTCGCACCGAACCGCATCGACGCGGCCACAAGCATGCTATCTTGATTATTGGATCCATCTCTCCAGGACCCATCCAATCTGAATGGTGCAAAGCGGCATGTAACCTCTGCTGATTCCCAACATCTCCTACGAGTCTAGACGACTCATCGAAGCCAGGCGCCCAGCCATGGGTAAATCGGTCTGCGCCGGCGCGAAAACAACGTCCACAAGAATAGTCAGACGCTGTCGAGTAGTAATGTGAGTTTGTTGCCGGCGGGACTGTGGAGCAGCAAGAAGTATTGGAGGAGCGCAGAGACTTTTGTAGGACGTCCCGTCGGGATCTGCCCCGCCCGAAGCTCCGAGGCCGCGCTAAACCTGAAAGTCTCACCGCCTTGGAGACAGGTCAATGTGGCCGCTTCTACTTCACGTTCAACTATTCCCGTATTAGCTGTCGCCTTTCTCTTCATCGCCAATTCACTCGACTTCGAGGCCCTCTTGTCGACCCGTGGCCCCGACAGCCTGTATTGCGGCTTCATTCTCCTCTCCGCGCATCCCCCTCTTCGCGCTCGTCCACGTGCCCCTTGCTCGCCTCCTCCGCAACCCCAGCAGCGTGCCCGGACCTGTTGGCAGCTCCCAACATGGACTACGATGCGTTGAAGGAGCAATGGAGTGACATCGAGGACCAGGATGGTGTCAGGCTTAGCTGGAACACCTTTCCCAGCTCGCGCATGGTATGTCGGCCCCGAGTCTTCGCGCCGAGTCGCTCTAACGTATTATTAGGAAGCGTCGAGGCTCGTTGGTGAGTCCGCAGGCCATCTTATCTTGCTTTGCCAAAAGTTGACAATCTGCAGTTCCCATTGGAGCTCTGTACACGCCGCTCAAAGAGAAGCCCGACACGCCTTTGCTGCAGTATGAGCCTGTTTCGTGCAAAGCGCCCTGCAGGGCGGTCCTCAACCCCTTCTGGTGCGTAGCCAAGGTCTGTTCTGTTCTCACGTCTAACATCTCGCAGCCAAGTCGACATGCGCGCCAGAATATGGATCTGTCCCTTTTGTCTTCAGCGCAACGCCCTCCCACCCCACTACAAGGACATTTCCGACCAAGCGATTGCCGGCGGGGGCCGCCCCCCACACCCGCCGCTCGAGTACC
>JAIFKG010001615.1:0-14374 GCA_020351975.1 Phyllosticta ampelicida
CCGGCTTTTGCAAGAGCATCTGCTCGCTCATTTCCTGGGCACTGCATATGGCCTGGCACCCAGTGTAACGAGATGCTTCCCCCTTGTTGTTGGACTTTTCGTGCCGCTTCAAAGGCTCTCAGTTGCCAGCATTGTCCAGGATTGTCCGACGGAGTCTTCAGCCAATGGCGTTAAATGTTACTCTCTCTCTCTCTATATATTCCTCTCCGCTGGGCTTGTGCCTGGGACCTTAAAATATCATCATCATCATCATATATATTCCTCTCCTAAATGCAAACCTCTCTATCTATATATTCCCCTACTTCTCCTATGTCTTAGTATTTTCGTAGCTGAATGCTATTTTGCCTCTTCGAGCCTCACACTAACGAAGGGGAAACGTCGGTGAATAGTAAAGGGTTCGAACCTCGCATTTTATTCGCCGCCAGTGCAGCAAAATTGTTGCTGGACGCAGCGAGTGTCGGTGCTGGGATGTCGCCATTATCGTCACGCTTACTATCAACCTGTTCTTTTTCCTCATGCCGTGGTATCCGCCGCTCGGTGGCGCCACTGGTGGAGATGTCAGTTTCTGGTACGGCACGTACTGTGTGGTGGGCCTTGGCATTATACTCTTATGCATCTTCTACCACTGTCTGTGGATATGTCTGCTGCCTTTCTCCGATGGTTAAAATATGCGGCAGAAGATGATGGAGCTGGATGTTGGGTCGGTAATGCATCAGCTCGTCAAGGTCCCGAATGCTGAGATTGCGCAATGGGACGAAGAGCACGATGCGGTGGGAAATGTCATTAGGAGCACTGGCGATCAGTAAGCATCTCTGGGAGAGAATGATTAGATTTTCGGAATGAGAGACGCTTTGAGGTATATTGACGGCGACGCCATCCAACAATGGGGTCTTAGGGTGGACGCACTGAATAATCGTCATTTTTCTTGAGGTATGGCAGAGAACAATTGAAATAGACATTTTCCTGCAGATGCTACGCTGTACAATGTCCAGATGGTACAGTACAGTAAAGAATCAAAGCGCGCACACCATGTCACGGCAGCTTAAACCCAGCAGCCTGTCTATTGTTCCAGAACCTGCCAGGGTCAACCGAGTCCCGGACATGTTGGGCAAGCTCCCTCGACTCCTTCTTGATGTTACCCCAGTAGTCCTCCCTCCAGTAGCCATCGTTCATGAAGACGGGTCTGTAGACATCAGGCAAGCGGCCATCTGAGACGCCCTGATTGATGATGTCCTTCATGCCGCCATACAGTTGGACCGTTCCTTGGTCGACGGTGGCGTCCGTGTCCGAAGTGCCGGGCCAATACGAGTAGTCGAACTCGAAAATGATGCGGTCAGCCTCCTCATCAAAGGACATCAGATCACCGCCATTTTCTCGCGCGACCTTGGCGAACAGTGTCGGGTACGGCTGAAAGGCGAAGCTGCCGACGAGGCCGAGGACGGCGGACATGCTGTTTGTGACGTTCTCCCAGTGCTGGTAGCACGTCTGCAGGTGATTGGCGGTAGTTTTGACATCCTTGGCGAGTGGCGTCGTGGCTGTCGAGATGGTGTATACGGAGCCGTTGACGACGGCCCAGTTGTTAAAGGTCAACAGGTCGGCGTAAGTGCGGTTCTTGCAGTTGTTGATCGTTGGGTTGAGCGATGTAAACATGTCGAAGACGCCCGCAGGGGGTTCTGGACCGTCGTAAAAAAGAAAAATGACCCATTGCTGGTACAAGCTCGCAACAGTAATTTCAGACGTGGCAATGATTGCGGCCTTTGGGTCAGGATAGTTTTGCGTAAAGTTCTGGATTGCGGCGAGAATTGCGTCGTTTTGGTCGCTACCAAACCAGAGGTTGCCTCCCCATACCTATAAATCTGTCAGATCTTGAGCTAACCGGGGCTATAAAAGCGTCCTACCTGGCCATTATCGCCAATGGGATGAGTCTTGAGGGTGTATGTCGTGACGACACCGAAGTTGGGACCGCCTCCTTTCAAAGCCTTGTAAAGATCTGTATTGTGGGTACCTGACGCGGTGACAATTGAAGCGTTGGCAAGCACCACCTCAAACTCCTCCACGTTATTTGCTGCCCAACCGTATTGAGAAGACAGAAAGCTCAGGCCGCCTAAATTTGTCAGTTTTCTGCATTGAGAGGATGACTCGAGACCTGAACGCACCACCAAGGATGAAGCCACCGACTCCGACGTGGCCAATACGACCACCGACGGCAGCAGCGTTGTGCCCTTGAAGAACCCCGATGATGTCTTGCCACCTATTGCCAGCACCAACGCGCACCGTGTTGGTGGAAGCATCGTATGTGACTTCCTTGAGGTTGACGGTTGAGATCAACGGTCCGCCACTAATACTTGAAAAGTTCTGGTTTGGATTGTGTCCACCAGATTTCACAGAAAAGGTCTCGTTGTTCTGGTTGAGGACTTTGATCGCAGCAGCGACACCTTGGGCATCTGAGGGCTCGATAATACAAGCAGGCTTCAGATCAGAACATCCCACTGACCTAAGAAGATGTAAGCCAATGGTATTCACACCCGAACGGAGAATGCCGCGAGACCTACCAGTAAGCATCGCTTTCGTTGTCGTATGCTGTGGATCCAGACCATGCGATAGTGAAACCGTCAACCGAATTCGACTGCAATTGAGACTTCAATGTATCACATGTCAACATGCCAGCAGCAGCAGAGCCGACAAGGAGGCCAACGATGGCGGAAGAGAGAATAGACATGATTTTCCAATGTAAGGCCAAACCTCGACGCTGACGAAATCAGCGACGATCAAGGCCGGCGGCCAGAGAGTACTTATACAAGGTGCAAATCCTCAGCAGAGTGGCGCGTGCTTGGAGGATCAGCTCCGTTGCGCCATCCGGGTGGCTTTCACCAAGAAACTTCGTTCGGGCTGTCCCTAGACAAAGAACAGTTGCCCTTCCGGTCGGAAAAGGAGCCATCTGGCCCACATATCTGCGTTAGGCTTGTCAGCCTACTATGATATGACCATAAGGCTTAGCCGAAGAGAGGAAACAACTTGCCAAAACCAAAACCATAGTCGGGGGCGATTGCCTGATAGGGTAAGCCTCGTTTATGGTTTGATGGATTAAGGTTAGGATGGCTAGGTTTGGTAGCGCTTTGGGAGGCGTCATCGTACTGCGACCACGTCCGAAGCGTCGTTTGCTGGTCATCTTGGCGGCTGGTGGTGACGCGGGCAGTACTTAGTATGTACATGGGCGACAACGGGCATCATGGGCCGGTCAACTGCGGCGAGCTTTGGTTGATCACTCCAGTTTCCGAGCGTCAAAGTTGGCGTCTGCAACGAAAAGGTCGATCAATCTGTAAAAGACGCAGAAAAAAGCTGTCGAGTTGAGTAGCAGATCGGGATAGGCACGTCGATTTTCAACGGGGACGAAGCCGAATCCGGGGTCATAAGGTGAGAATAACGAGGCTCGGTCCGCTTTGCCAGACGTGCAGCTTCGCTCGACTTTCTCCTCTCATCAACTTCATCATGCATGTTCCCGTCATGACCAAGACCGCTTTTCGTTCGTTGTTCCTGTTCTACCCAATGTTTCCGTGTTTCTCGGGTATCTCGTGCCAATATCTCTATTGCCATCTGCGTTCCAATCGTGCAAAACTCATACGTCAAGCGCCACGAAGGCTTCGACCACCCTAACCATCCTTTGCATCCTCAGCTGCTTGTCTTTCTCCTTGCCAGCTACCTTTTGACCGGCCCTGATCATCGGCTCTGCCAGTGATCCAGCCAAGCCTTTCTCCACATTCTTTGCCGCAAACTTTTGCGCCTCGCTCGCGCTCCTCATCCTGCCTCCCACGGCTGTCAACGTCCGTCTGATTGGGCTTGTAGGGCTGTTAATACTCTCTGAATCGCTCTTGCTCGCGTTCCTGATCTCTGTCGCCACACGGCCGAGCATACTGGTCATGAGCACAAAGGTGACCGAGTGGTTTGGAGACTGCCCCATAACTTCTAATATCCATGTGCGTTCCTTTTCCCGCGCAAGCTGCTTCTTGCCCTTAGCTTGGTCGTCGTAGCCAGCTTCCAGCTTTGCCCAAAGATTCGAAGGCACGACGCCGTCTTCCAAACTGCGAAGGAAAAGGACCAGGGTCTCAGCCATTGTCTCAAGTTTCATGGTTGTTGTGTCTTCAGGCTCGAATGCTTGCTCAAACGGCTTGTCGTCGTCAATCGCATCAGCGATGGAGCAATTCATCCTTTGCCTAGCATCGAAGCTCTTGAACGTCCAGCTTTCCGGGGCAAATGGCCAGCCTGAACCCGACGGGCCTTGAGCTGCCATAGACCATGGCGCGACCGTGCCATCCTCGTGGTCCATCATATCCCACTCGGCCACCACACGCTCGAGGAGATCCTCGAGATGTTCGGTCAGTCGAAATAGTTCCCTTGGTGCTGACCAAAATTTCACGCCTTCGCTACCGCTTGACTTCTTGCCGCTGTTGTCGTTAGCCTCTTTGTCTCCATCACTACTTGTACAGTGGTGCCGAAGCTTGCGCGCTCCACCCTCAGGAATCCGAATAAGCTGGTCCACAGAACGGCCGAATGCTGATTGCTGCCATATTGCTCGAATCGGAAGAAAGTGGTCTCGTCCATCGTTGACCCGCAAGACGAGAATGTCGTCAAGCTGTGCTCGTTCCTCGTTCAGGTTTCGCACGAGCTGCAAGTTATCAACTTTTACCACTAGCTCAATGTTGCACGCTTCGCCTGGATCGAGGGTGTAGGAGGGGTTGACTGAGGAAACCGCCTTGTCGGACTCGCGGTCAAAACTCATCGACAGCCAAGATGGGAGCTTAGTTTCATCCTTGTTGCCACCAGGCTGTCCAAAGAAGCCAATTGTTGCACGGACCTGTCCAGTGTTCGCAACAGTGACAGTTCGGCTCTTCGCCTCGAGGTACCTGATGTGTCCAAAGTTGATGCCATCAAAGCTCTGCCGTTTACCGTCTGAAGTTTCTTTCTTACTATGATCCCTCTCTACGATCAACGTGATTCCCGGTCTCCCCTCGTTCTCCGCTCGATCAAGTTCCTTGGCAACCTCAGCGAGCACATGAGCCTTAAGCTCAGGCATCACGCTATCGTACTTGAGCCTGAATACCGCAACAAGGGGTTTGTGATCTGATGAAAGGACTTCTTGATGGGCTCCATAGTGCTCGAGCTCGATTTCGTCATCGAAGCCCTCCTGGGTCGTGACAATCTCTGGCTCTTCTCCATTGTCGGCAACCTCGTTACAGTCATCGTCGGCATCTGTGGCTGGATCGTATTCGAACAGAATCTCCTCGTCGTTGTTTGAATCGAAGCCTTGCTTCTTCAACTCTTCATCACGCTTCTTGGTCTCTTCTTCCTCTTCGCTCTTTTGCTCATAAGCTGATTTGTCTCGCCGTGTACGGTAAAGAATACGGTCGCACCAACTGGGGCACCGGCGCTTCTCGCTGGAGTCAAAGACCCCGACGGTGCCGACATCGTATTTGTACGTCGGTAGAAAATCGATTTCACCTTCCCGCCATCCGTCGTGAAAAGCTTTTCGGGCCTTTTGTTGCTGATGCAACTCGTCATGCGGGAGGAGCGAATCCAACGTCGCCTGGAGCGAAGCAGGATCCTGACTTGGTGGCAGTGGTTCCGGTTGGAGCGCGTCAGCTAGATCGACGGGCTCGGATGTGCTTGCTGTGTCATCCTCCTTGACCGCGTCTAACGACGTCCGCGCGGAAGACAGATTGCTGACATCACCATTATTGGAAGTCTCGGCTGGCTTCTGAGAGACATCGTACTCGTTGTGGGTATGCAGCATCAAAAGCCTCCGGACGTCGTTCCCTGGCATGCCCTCCAGGCGATAGTTCAAGTCTCCAAACCAAAAGGCAAAATCTTCATCGCCTATCGATTCGCAGTTTTCTTGAGATACGCCTATGGAATCGACAATTGGGTCAAATTTCGTCCGGCTTGCAATCTGAGCAGCATCCCAGTTCCGTCGCTCCAACGCAGTTTTATCTGCGCCTGCTGCCAGATGGCTGTTTATGAAAACAATTCTTGTCGTCTCTCCCAAGACGATCCTCGCAGAGACAGCGCCCTTATTTCCCATGTATCCCATGAGGCCGGTTCCCACGCTAGTCGTGCTGACAGATCTTATATCTGGCGCGACGGTCGGGGAGGCGAAGACAAGCAGAAGAAGGCCAATCAGCTGCTGCTCGGCGACGAGCTGGTAGCCCTTTGGCAAAGCGTCCTCGAGCGACGACTTGAATTTTGCGGCGGTCGCAGGGTCTGTGTAGGGCCTCAAGGCTTCAGTGGCCGACGTGATGTCGACAACTTCCTGCAGGCCAAGAACATACAGGTCTATTTCGGCTGCGGTGTCGAAGAAGCGTTCGGCCTCTGATGACGCAGTCTTGTCCTGCCTAGAACCATCCTCTTTGGCTTTGTCACTGTCTCCAGACACGTTTTCGGTGGTTGTCGGAGGCGCGTCAGGCTGGCTAGGGTCCGCTGGGTCGACGTTGACGGCGGCCGAGGGTTCCTCGAAAGGTCTGCGACGCACAAACCAAGAGGCTACATGTTTGTAGGTGTTCTTGAAGGATGCGACATTCCAAGTGCCGACCTTGATGCGGATTTCCTTGGGACGTATGTATTCGGCTCGGCGGGCATATATGGCGTGGTGGAGGCTATGAGGGGTGGACGAAGACGCGGCAGAAACGGCTTCGGGAAAGGCGCCGGGGATGGACTGGTCCAGAGAGGACGTGTGGTCAGCGTCGGGGGGCATTCGAGCGGTGCATGTGCGGGTGCATGTAGATGTAGATGTAGGTGTAGGAGAGGAGAGAACGAGAACATAGTAGAGGGCAGATGCTATATCACATGTCGGTGGAGGGAGTGGGAGGCCGCCAATCCAATTATTGCAAGGTACTGGACTGGAGTGGCAGCTGGCAGCAGCTTGAATCTCAAAGCCACCAGGCATGGTTCTATGCATGACGCACAGCGCACGATCCACCACCACCGTGGAAACATCGGTAAATAACATCAAACTCCGACTGCTCGCTTGCTTGCTTGCTGAACTACTTGCTTTACTCTCCATGTATGTAGCCTGTCACTGTCCAGCTTCATCATCTTCTCTCCTCCTCTTGTCTTGCTCAACTCCGATTCCATTCTCACAGGGCCGCCATCACATTATCCCTTGTTGCAAATCACCCCTCTTAACTTCTCTCCCACTATGGCTCCCTCCAAGGAAGCTGTTCACTCCGACTATGATACCGACACCAACCACCATGACTTGAGCATCCCCGCACCGGGCCCCAGGACGACTGATGAGCTCAATCTGGCAGTCCTGCGCCGTCAAGAGCCAACCATAACCAACATCATCTCCATTGCGCCTTACGTTGTTCTCTACCAAATCTCGATGGAAACCAGCACGTGGGAGAAGTCCGGCATCGAGGGAACCATGTTTGTCGCGCAGCTGACCAATTCTGACATCGGCTCCACGAGGTTTGCCGTTGTCATCCTCAATCGGCGCTCCTTGGAAAACTTCGTCGCCGAACTGAAGAGCCCGGAACATGTCGAGATTACCGACGATTTCGTCATTCTCAACGTCCCCAACAAGGCGAGCACCGAGGGCACGCAGTTCTACGGTGTCTGGATCTTCTCTGAGCCAGCACCCTCGTCGACCGCCGACGCCCGTGACAACAATGCGCGCACGATCCAGGATTGTGCCCGCGCGGCTGAGACCTCTCGCCAGTCCATGGAGCAGCTGAATTACGACCACTCCGAATTTGAGGCGCAGGAAGCGTCCCAGTCTATTCCCATGGGCCGCCAAGTCTCCTTGCGCGACTTGTTTGGCCAGCAGCGTGAGGCCGACGCCGACTTTTCTATCCATGGCCACGGTGCTCCCGCTGCTTCGAGCCTCCCACAGCCGCCGCAGGCTCGCCCAGTCCCGACGGCAATGTTCGCCCCGACGGTAGATACGGCATTCTTCCATTCTGCTCCAACCAAGAGCTCTGCCGCCAACGTCCCCATGGGCCCTCCATCCGTTCCCACCCAGCAGCAGGTCCCTGCCTCCACCCAGCAACCTGGTGGACCAGCTGCAGATGTGATGAACCGGGAAGAATTACTCAAACTCTTCACCCAGCGCACAAACTTTGGTATATAATCTTTCCCTTCCCTTCCCACCTTTTTTTAAAAAAAAAATTGCAATTGAGATATATATACCGCGTTGTAGGTGCTCCAGTCGCTACCCATTTTGGGACATTCACCAACTTCATCCAGGCAGATGATGCCAGGGTAGCCGCCTGGGCCAAGATGAACTGTTCGCCTCCTGAATTGAAGCCCACTGTTCGCAAGTCTTTCGTCCAGCGCTTGCCTAATGGCAAGAAGCTCCCACCGATTGTCAAAATCAGCAAAGGCCTCGTCTAAGTCGTGTCTAAGCTGCAAAAGCATGGGTACGTTGCACTTTCAATGTTCAACATTATTTTTGTTGACCAGCATACAGATACTGAGGTATTGAATTTGGGGCATTTTCAAATCGGCATCAAGGCACGATATTTGGATTTGGGCTCAAGCACGACCCGTCATCTAGTACGAAACGTGAAGATTGGCTGTGGCGTATGGGTGGGCGACTTATTCCCTTTTTCTTCGCGGGAAACCTAAGGAAACACGCAGGATGATTATTTTCAATGGCCACCTACACGACACCTGAAGAGCAAGCTGCGCTTGAGTGGGAAATGTGGCGTGGCTCAGCTTTTCTTGCGAGCTCCTCAGTTGCCTATGGCAGCTGCAATGACGAGGAGCGTTGGGAGGAACGGACTTTTCAAGGTAGCAATTGAGCATCATGAGGCCATGGGTGTGGAGACGACATAGATAATAAGTATGAAGACGGCTGTACAGGCAGCCAGCAGGACGGAAGCGTAAAATCCGCATATCTCGAATGCTAGACAATACTCCTCTTCAGCAATTCTTCCGATCTACCTACTGATCCTGTGTGATTTGCGTGTCCACATCGTTACATTGCGCCATTCGAACCAAAACCTCGTCCGCATTACTCCACCTCCGCGTCACCAGCATCACATGCTCTTACCGCAATAGAAATAGGGGGGAGACGGCAGTTGGGCACCAGTAGCGCTGACATTGATATCGAAGCTAAAACGGCGCGGCCCTCGCAACCATCGCAACCGCCCGGCCTGGCCTTACGTCGCGTCTCCACAGTACAGCCATCGTGCCAGTGAAACTCACACGGGGAATCGAGCACCTGCAGGCACTCACTCTACAGACGCCCTCTCTTCTGCCTGTCATCATGGCGATCAAATGAACAAAAAATATTGCTCTGGAGACGCGGCGGGACGCGACGGCGCGGGACGAGACGCAAGACGCAGAATTTTAGTAACCAAGAAGAGCAGGACCAACCGACCAAGCCGAACAAGCCGGTGGACATGGGAGATATACAGTTTCTGATGACAAAAGAAAGGAGGACTAGAATAGATCAAACCGACCGAAGCGCGCAACTGTCCAATACTTCACAAGTGATGAAGGGCGGCATGATACAGAGAAGAGAAAATGAGATGAGACGAGAAATTAAATCAACAAAGGCAAACGCCAGAGGAGGCACTCGAGGAAGAGAGGCAACCAAAAATAAACCAGTCCAAAACCGACGAAGGACATTACAGTTGGCGCAAAAAAAAAATCGGATTAATAGTGAAAGTGAAGAGGTAGTTGTCTACGAATCCGCGCGCACCATTTCGCGGACATATTCGACAACCTTCTCAGCCACAGCGGCGCTGTGCCTAGGCTCGACACAGAAGCCGTGCGGAATACCCGTGTCGTCAATCTCCATGACGGGTTTCCAGTCGTCGTCGGCACCCTCGCTGCTGGCCCTGCTAAGCCTGTTGCTACTGCGCATCATGCTGAGCGGTGGAGTGGCACCCCTCGCTCTCGTCGGCGTCATGGAGCCGTTGGCGTTGCTGCCCATGGTGTTGCTGCGGCCGCGCAGGCGGATGAGCTCATCACGCGTTTCGTCAGCAACCCAGTGATCCTTGCGGCCGAACAAGAAGTACAACTGGGGACGCGGAGCCCTTTGCTTATGCTGCATGTCACTTGGCAAAGTTGCACCCCACAACTCCGCATCCCACTTATCGTTGGTGATGGTGCGCAGCTCATCGCGTGCCATGTGCAGCGCCTGTCGGACGCCATGGCGCGACTTGATGAAGGCCGTAGTCGTCCTCGCGGCGTCCTCGGGCATGCGTGCGACAAGTTGGACCAGGTGGAAGAGGAGGACCGAGGGGATCCAGAAGGTGAGGAGTGTAGCAAGCGTGTGGAGGATGAGCGCAATCCAGGGTATCGAGAGCAACACCTATGGTTTGTCGGTATGGGTTTAATCAAGGGGCAACGCAAATCAAGAGACTTACCGAAAATGTTTTGCCACTGTCGCTGTTCGCAATGTGCGTGACAGTGGGAAACAGGCAAACGGCTCCCACGATCCTCCCGGGTTGGTCGTCGTTGAGTCCCTTGGTTCCTGCGCCGTTCACCTTCGCTCTCCATCTCCGCAAAATTTCCATGGCGACATAGGCGCCAACCGAATGCCCCACCAAAATGATGTTGGGCTCGTCGTCATCGGCCAAGGGATCAAACTGTCCTTGCTCTTGCTGCTGCTCTCGCATGACCTGGACATGATCCCAGAGAGCCCATTCAGCGCCCTTGATCTGCTCTTCGAGGCCGAATGGAGGTCTCGCTCCAAGCCTCAAGCCGGCACCGTGAGCGCCAGCCGCCTCGGCCGGGTAGCCACTGGCGGCACATCGCCTGCGCAAGAAGCCGCCACGAGCCTCGCTCTCAAAGCCTGATAGACTGCGGCCAAAGACATCAAAGTTAACCTGGGTTGAAGGGGGCAGGCGGTCGGCGAGACTGAGATTCAGGTAGGAAAGGAAAAGGTCGTAGTAACCGATAAGGCCTGGGTTGCCCGTGATGAAGTAGATGAGATAATTTTTGCGAGGGGCCTGTGGTCCATTGGTGATTGGAGAAAGGGAGTCGGAGCGCGAAAGGTAAATTGAGGTGGGTTTAGAGGTTATGGGTGGAGTTGGAGGTGACGAGGGTGGCAGCGTTGCCGGGAGGTGAATGATGGTCGGGGCACGCATGGTGAGGTTGGTTCTGTGGCGACAACCTTGGAGAAAAGAAAAGGGGCAATGAGCAGCAATGAAACGAAAGACAGTAGGAGAGCGAGAAAGTGATGGAGAAAATCCGACTACTGGAATCGGAGACCGAAAGGGACTTGTAAAACTCGACGGAACCAAGGGAAAGACGGAGGACTGGAAAGACAGTAAAAGACAGGTGCACAGTCAGGATTTGTTCGACCGTAGGACGGAAGAGCGCGGTCAGTCAACTTTCGAGAGAAACCTGAGTGAGCCCTCCACAGATGTGCATAGGGAGCTCGCGCAGTGCAGCTTGAGGGGCAGCGCGCAATATCCGGTCGCGTCTGCGATGATGAGGAGGGCTGGAGTACCAAGACGATGACATGACCTGCCCCTGTGGCTCCACTTGGACGGCAGCGAGTAACTTTACATCATTACCGCCTTGCCGATCCCTGTTTCAGCCCAGACCCGTCCCAATCTAGCCGTATCTGGTGTCACCTCTCTGATTAAGCTATCTGTTAACCATATTCTGCGGCTGACACATCCGCAGCTGCCCTTGTATCGACCTGCTTCGGCTTCGCTCCAGCGCCCTCAAAACCGCCACTGTCGCCGCGCCGTAAGTCACTCATGGCATAGCACCCGTTGTCGGCACCATGCTTGGTGCAGCAGCTTCCCGAATTCCTTCTCCTGGAGCTGGACATGTCCTTGCCTCACCGTTTCCTTTCTCGAATCATTGCTGAACCCTTCAGAGTCGGCTTTCATGTTTTTAGCTATGGCGGGCATCAGGCTGAATGCCCATGTCGAAGCACTCGCACCCCGGCCAAGCGTGGGCGAAGAAACGCAGCTTTGCTCCCAAAATTCAAGGCGCAAAAGCGCGGCATGCGAAATTTTCTCAAGGGCGCAGGAATTTTGGATCGACCCACAACGCAACCACGTTGGTGCTCCGTTGCCGATAAACGCCGAGCCAATGAGAGAAGCAAATAGACGAAAGGGTATACCTCCGGATAAGAATAGAAATCAAAAGTGGAAAATCACCACGAACGATACTGCGGGCAGCGCTAGAATACCACGCGGTAGACGAGGTCGCATCGTCGACGGCACCTCTGCAGAACAAACGCACGCTATGATGAACCTGATCTTCGTGAACTCCCCGCCTGCGTACGAAAACCGTTCAAACTTGCGTGTCCTCGTTCGTATACCGAGTTTCGATTCGCTCGGCTCTTACCCTTTCGATCGATTTTTCTCGTCGTGCCAAAGAGCCAAATTTTCGTCACGCGCACCGCATTCGTCGTCAGCTGGAAGGGGTACACAAACGTGGCCCAGGCGGCGTTGATGGGTATCATGAAGGCCGAGGCGAGAAAGTCGAACAAGAGCACTGTCAGGCTTGTTTGTTTGTTGTGTCCACCGTGGGCAGCGGCAGCCGCCGCGAGCGCTAAAGCATCTTTTAGACGACTCTCCAGGTCTTGCAGGCGTGCTTCGGTCACCATCGTTTGGGTGGTTGCCCTCTTCTCATAGCGGCGCACGGCGCGGTTGAGGGCATCCAGTTGTGGTTGGAAGCTTTGGCGAACAAGATTCGTTACTTCGGCGGACACAGCCGGAGACTTTGATGCGACCTTGTTCTTAACTGCGGCATTTTTGGATACAATGTCAGCCATGTGGGTTTCAAGCTCGCCCACGCGTAGTCTCAAATCGCTCATCGACGAGTCCTCTGGCCGCACGCTGTCGGGGTCCAAGTGGTCGCGAACGACGCGTTGCAGATACAGGGTTCTTGCGCGTAAGAGACGCAGCAAGTGAGATGCAGGCCGGATTTCAGCTGCGAGTAAAAATATGGTAAGGTTGTAGTTGGAGACAAGGCCTTCTGACGGGCGTGATAGGGAGGCGCGGATGGCGTGCAAAGTATAGGCTCCGCAGAATGGCCCAATGAAACATGCCGCCAGCGCGAGGAGCTCGTCTCGGCGCAGTTCTTTCACAGCGCGGGCGTACTCGGGCTCAGCATCAGCGCTAGGATTGTCTGGTTGGCGGATGGTGGTTTCTGGAGCGGTTTCAAGTTCGGCAAAGTCGTCGTCGTCGTCGTCGTCATCGGCGAGAGGGTCGTCGTCGTCGTCATCTTCTTCGGGGATGGCAGAGGGTCGAATTTCATGGTCGTCTTGGGTCGGAGTCGTGACTGTCGCCGTCACCGCCGCCGTCGCCTGTGTTTGGGCAGAGTGGTACCAGTCCCTGTTATCCAAAAACATCAGCACTCCGAATCCTTGCCGCCGCGGTCCGCCGCCGAGCAGACAGGACAGCGCAGGACAGCGTAGGGCGGGTAAAGCTTACCACGGCAAACACACACACCAGTTCAAGAGCACCGTGGCCAGCCCGAGCAGTAGCGCGTCGGTTAACACCTCGCTCCCATTGTTGAAAAGCAGGCCTCCGACGGCGGGGAGGATGGCAAAGACCAGGGGCGCCGAGTGCCAGTGCGACGAGCCGTCCCCGCCCTGCACCAGGTGGTCCATGCGATTTACCAGATTGTCAGTCGAGGAGCGCACTGAGGAGAGGTCGGAGAGGAGAGACTCGCGGCGGCGCGGAGGGTGGGGATAGCCCCATGGGGCTGAGTTCGAACGGATGGGGAGGCGCTGGCGCTGGCGTTGCACGGGTATGCGTCTGCTCTCGTCGGCCATGGTGTTGGCGCTCGGCGGAGGAGGGCGAGGCTGCACGCCGGCGTGGGCATGATTCTTTTGCGCGCTGAGCTGAGCTGGGTTGGGCCTGTCTGTTCCTGTCTGCAGATTGAGGATGAAGGGGATAAGAGGAAGAAGGTGAAGAAAAGACACAACTGAACGCAGCTGTGGTGGTCGATGACCGACCGATCTTTGCATGCTGGCACACGTCACAACCACTGTTATGGGAATAGGTAGTCAGTTAGTCAGCACGGGCCCGAGCGCCGTTGTCTCAACACCAGCAGCACCCTGGGCCCTTTCTTGATTGATTGATTTTCGCTTTCGAAGACTCCTCAGGACGGGACAGTTGGTTGCAATTTTGGCCAAACGGCCTTGCGCGCAACGTCCAGACTATCTAAGGACCTGGCTGCAGGTCAGCACAAGGGGGTCTTTAAGAGTGGGTGGTTAGGAACCAGTTGGCTATCATGCACCTGTTTCATGGGTGCAGTCTTCGGGGCTCGGAACGCAATAAAAACAGAAAAAGCGGGGCAGTGCAGAAGGAAAGAACACGCGTGATGCACTTGTAGGGTGGAGGTGGGGTGTTTTACGCCTCCTCAGGCAGTTGTTGCAGGTGCCACCTCCTGGTGGCCA
>JAIFKG010001616.1:0-32338 GCA_020351975.1 Phyllosticta ampelicida
CCTCCTCCTCCTCCTCCTCCTCCTCCTCCTCCCTCTCCCTCTCCGTTTCCTACCCGCCTTATCCAACCACCAAATCGCCAACTAACACCCCCCCTAGCCGAAGAATCTGGTGTCAACGCCACCGGTGCATCGCGCTTCCCCGGCGCATCAGTGATCTACGGCAGCGCTGTGACAGGACGCGAGATCCCGCCCGAAGCGGGCGGCGGCGTCCAGCGCGGCACGGGCAAGACGACCAAGGACGTGGATTTTGAAGGGTTCGGCGGACCCGAGGACAAGGCGGCACGGTTTGCCGAGGAGCACGGCGGCAGTGACGATGCCGTGAGGGCGCCTGTTGCACAGGGGCCGAGGGGCGAAAGGAAGGCATAAACAACTCGTTTTGAAGGATAGTTTATGAAGGATGATGAATCATGAATCATTCATTATTGATGCTCTTCTGGTCTTCCCAGCCGGATTGTGAGTTAGACGATTAATGAACTGGTCTTGATCACGGAAACTGCCAACGTGGTTCTGTTCGAAACGTCATCTTGTCGGTCGCGTATATATACCTCTACATACGACCATAACATGCTATGAACAATTATTCGTCTTCTGTAGCGACTGGTATCTTCGAAGGTCGCTGTTAAGCATGCATTCGGAGCATTCCCCAGGCATTCAATAATGGTTCGTTGCCATGGGATGGGTGGCGTTGACCATAATGACAATCTGTCCACAAGAATGGTTCTCCAATCGAGCTCTGTGGCAACAAATCCAGTTGAACTCATCTACAGCAATGCGCGGGCGCGTAGTTGCCGCCATCCCAGCGCCACTGGCAGGGAAAGGGCTGCATTAGCATCCATCTACTCGTCCAACAAGCGAGAGTGGAACTGGAGGAGGGGTATCTAATCAATCTACAAGAGGAAATCAGCACTTACCGACAACAAGCAGCACCAGTCGCATCAGGGCGCCCTTCTTACCTCTGGCGCCCAACGTCAGCAGCGTCCGCAGCCACGCGCCCCAACCCCTCACGTTGCCTTCGCGGTCGAAGTCTGCGTTGGCACCTGATATGGCGCGGTACTGACTCTGCTTCTGGGCTGTGTAGGGCGGGTAGCGCATGGCGAGGAAGCCTTCGATCCACGACGGGGTGGTCGTCACGGGGCGGCGATGTACGAAAGTCTCAAAAGATGCCTTGCCCCGGTAAGCACCTTGCCCGCTGGTGCCAATGCCGCCGAATTGCAACGTGGGGATCGAAGCGTGGAAGAAGCCGTCGTTGACAGACGCTCCACCAGACAGGGTCGAATTGAGCACTGGCGGAACGAGTTAGCAGGTGCGTTAAGAAGTGAGAGGGGGAATATCCGGCTACCTTTGCTAGTCTCAGCCTTGTTGCCGAAGGGGTAAATGCCAAGAGGGGTGTCGTCGACTTCGTTGGCAATACGAATGGCTTCGTCAAGATCCTCAACAGCAAGAATGGGCATGAGCGGGCCAAAAGACTCCTCTTGAATCAAGCTGTCGTACATGCTGTCTACTTGGACGACAGTCGGCTCGAAGAACAAGTCGCTCTCATCCATGGTGCCACCGATCAAGATTTTGCCGGAGCTCTCATCCAACATCTTCTTGAGCCTCTTGAATTGTCGCTCGTTGATGATGCGCGCATAATCTGGGCTCTTTTGCGCGCCGAGCGGGAAGAATTCTTCAAAGGTCTTCTTGAGCTCCGCCACGAATAGCGGCATAATGTCCTTGTCCACCAGAGTGTAATTCTGGCTCACACAGACCTGGCCTGCGTTGTGCATTTTGGCCCACAGCAGTCGACGGGCTGCGAGACGCGTGTCGGCGTGCTTCGCGAGAATGGCTGGGTTTTTACCACCAAGCTCCAGGACCACCGGCGTCAAGGTTTCTGCCGCCTTCTTCGCGATAATCTTGCCAACGCTCGCGCTTCCCGTGTAGAATATCTTGTCCCATTTTTGATCCAGCAGTATCGTGCTTTCCATGACGCCGCCTTGTACAACGGTATACGACTCGGGGTCCAGAGACTCGCGGATGACCTTCTCCATGACTGCGGCAGCGGCAGGCGCGTTCTCGCTGGGCTTGAGGACTGCGGTGCATCCTGCAGCCATGGCGCCAATGAATGGTCCAAGGGACAATTGGATAGGGAAGTTGTAAGCTCTGGATCGGCACAGTCAGCTTGCGGCGTCGTTTGGACATGCTAACCTCTTACCCAATCACCAGAACGGCGCCCAGAGGATCTTTGCGAATCTTGGGGAAGACGCCCTTGTTGATGAGGGGGATGTCGGGCGCGCTCTCATCTTTCGACCATTTCGGAATGCCCTTTAATTGGAACAGGATGTCACCAAGGACCCAGTTCAACTCGGCAAGGTAGGTCTCAAAATGAGACTTGCCCAGGTCCTTCTTGCAGGCATCAAGGATGAGCTGTTCGTTATCCTTAAGTCTGTCGTCGACAATTCAGCTGATTACGAGTGAACATTTGGGAGGAGCGAATTTATACCCCCAATAGAACTTTCGTAGTTGCTTGACGCGATATTCGATTGGGCGCGTCCTTCCCGAGCGAAAGGTGCTGCGAACCGCTTTTGCAGTTTCCGGGATGGCGTCGCTGGGGGTGTATTTGAGTTCAGACCAAGCTTCGGGCTGCTTGAAATCCATGGCGGCGCGCTCGCGATAAGAGAGCTTTTGGACTGGACAGAACTGTAGTGACGTGTGGTAATTTGAGCGCAAAGACGATGCAAAATCGATTGAAGGCGGGCAGCATGGGAGATGTAATTCCTTTAGACTCTTGGCCGGCCTTTAAAGAGTTGTCAGCTGAGGTGGACAGGATGTCAGCGAAACATACGCACGAAATCAACGACCCTCGGTTGAAAGGAGCATGGATGCCACACGCCCGCCTCCCCCATCCGTGCGTTCTGTTCGGCTGGGTTTGTCGAGCAGCGATCCTTGACGCCCCGTCCTCGACCTCATTCTGTTTGGTAATTCGCTCTTGTGCTACTGTTTCTGCATATCTATGCGCGAGACACTATCGCCCAGAGCATCCAATCACGACATCCATCGCTAGACTTGGAGAATTCTCATCATTGTGTCGCATCATGAGCACGGCATTTTCAAACCCGTCTGGAACCAGCCCCACTACCTACCACGGCACCGAGCTTGGTCCCAGAAGTCAATGGCGTGGGATTGAACGATCAACAGGACCGGGCATAAGTAGGCCGGCCGTTTGATGTCCTGCATGTCCTTGGGCCTGTGACATCTCTCATCTTTGTAAACATCGGCCGTTCAAATTTGGCTACGGTCTGGTCCTCGCCAATGACATGAGTAGATTCATCGCGTTCCAACAAGACCTTTCAATTCTGCATGTCGGAGATTAGAACGGCGTGTCGGAAGCACAGTCAAAGCGCCTTCGTTGCCGTTGTTCAACGACGCGGTGTGGGCGCTTATACGCTGCATATGGGCTGTGTATGCTTCTGTGGAGGAAGAGACGATATATCTCCATCTCCTCATGTTCAATATCCAACGCCCAACTTCCATCTTCTATCCAGTATCCGCATCCAGTCAGTTAATATGCTGCTAAAATGCTGTTTCCACTAACCCGAGTTGATTTTGCTTGGGTTGTTTTTTTTTTTTTTTTGCTAGAGTCAGGCTGGAGCTGGATGAAGTGAGGGCATAATCGGCGTGCTACTCTCTCCCACCGACCTGGATCGCTGGTGACGGATGTCCGTGTTGGACACATTCATGTACAGGCGTCCGTGTAGGAAACGGAACTGTATTTTGGCATACTTCACACCACCAGTCTTTTACCTGAGAAGCAAGATCGATTTGGGTACTGCAAGGTGTATTGGCGCCACTGACGATGAGGGACGTTATGGATGTGGCATGGCGGTTGGCCATCAGACAACTCAGGGCTACTTGATATCCTAGAGCTCCGGCGGCAGGAAAACCGTTCGTTAGCGGGTTCATATTGTTGAATTTCAGTCCATGATATGCACAGTGTTCGAGAACCAAAACCGATTTGAATGTTCATCATCTTTTTCGCATGCTATGCACAGCGGATTGAGAGAAATATACACGCCCAGTTGATGTCCATCAACTCTCTTGCGCCACGCCAGGACCCTGACCCTGACCCCCAAAACGCCTAT
The DNA here is from genome assembly GCA_020351975.1 of Phyllosticta ampelicida. Classification (NCBI taxonomy): domain Eukaryota; kingdom Fungi; phylum Ascomycota; class Dothideomycetes; order Botryosphaeriales; family Phyllostictaceae; genus Phyllosticta; species Phyllosticta ampelicida. The sequence continues at coordinate 4,119 of JAIFKG010001616.1, forward strand.
AGACCCGTCTCTTTTGCAGCAGGCAACAAAGAAGTGCAGAAAGCTCGTCAAGAGAAAATAATTAGACCCGGAAAACACGTGACTGGATGCGAGTGGGAGAAAGGAGAGAAGTCAACGCCATCGCGATTTTTCTACTCCTTGCTCTTCTTCTTTTTGTTCTTCTTCTCGGCCTTGTCATCATCATCATCGTGCTTCCTCTTCTTTGACTCGCCAGCTGTGGCATTGGACGATTTGATTGCCTTCTTAGCCTCCTTCGCCGCCTTCTTCGCTTCCTTTGCTTGTCGCTTCGCTTCACGCTCTGCTTTCCTCGCCTTCTTGGCCTCCTTCTCAGCCTTCTTCGCAGCCTTGGAGTCGCCGTTGGCAACCTTCTTGGTCTTCTCCTCTTCAGACTCGTCCTCACTCGAATCCGAGCCATCGGCAATTTTGACATCGCCGTTGGTCTCGGCCAAGGGAGCCATGCCGTCACCAGTAAGACCGTCGGCATTGATGTTGTATTTGCTGGCCTCCTTGATGTCAAATTTGGGTGCCGCGGTCTGTCCGCTGAGGCCCACGGCAGCAGCAGCAGGCAGCCTCTCGGGCTTGCCTTCGAGGAACCTAAGTCTACGCTCAATAGCGATACGGGCAGTATTTCCAAGAGCAGCCTTCTCCTCATCGGTGGGCTCCTCCTGACCACCCTCGCTATTAGCACCCCACTCAGCCAAAGAGTCGACACGCAGACCCAACGCAGCCTTGGATGCGAGCATGCGCGCAACCTTGCCCTTATTCTTGCCAGATGCCTGTCCGATCAACGAGGCGTGGTATATGAGACCGTATTTGGGGGTTTGGTGCTTCGTCTTGAGAGCGCGAAAAAGCGCCTTCTCGGCACCCAAGATCTGAATAGTGGAACCAGGCGACTTCGCAAGGTTCATCAAGCTACCGGAGTGGGCAATCAGACGAGCACCGACAAGCTCTCCAACGAGGGCAGTAAGGTTGGGGGCAATGGCGTGCATACGGGCGCTGAGGTAGTTGGACAGCTGGGAACGGTATTCGGTCAACTCAACAACCTGCTCTGCGAGAAGCTGAATGTTTTGTAGGTCCACATCCGTGATCTCAGTACCCATGGAAACCTCGGCAGCCAGTTTCAAGGCAGTCTCAATCTCCTCTGGAAGAACATCGGAGAGGTCAGTTTTGGAAGCGTTGGACCTCATGCCCATAACTAGAATGACGCGTGCATATGCCACGTTGTCGTTGATAATCTTGGCCATCTCAGGAAAATGCCAGCCGTACCATTCCTTAACTCTCATGGCGTAGTTGTTGAGTTCCTTGTCCAGGTCGTCGAGGAGAGCAATGGCTTGGATAATCATAGTGTCAACTTTGTCGGTCGAGAACTTGAGCTTGTGGCGCGACAGGGAATGGGAGAGACCGAGCGACATGGTGTTGATGTCATGTGGAACAAGGCCGGGGATCAAAGAGGTAAGGTGGGCGCGAACAGCACGGAAGACATCCTGGGTGGAGGAGTCGGAAATGGGGGTGATGGAGAAACCGGGCAGCTTGTTGATGGAATTTCCGAGCTTGGGATCGGCAACGGCAAGCGACGCCTTCTTCTCGTCCTTGATGGATTCAAGGAGCTTGGAGAGCATGGGCGAGACCTTGCCATCTGTCAGGGCAGCAGCCTCATTGAGAGCCGCGGCAGCGCTGTCGAACTTTTCGAACTTCTTGAGCTTCAACCTACAAGCACGAGACGTTAGATTCAATTGACCATCCCATATTCCCTCCAGTGTATCTGAGCTCTGATTCCCCCCAATAATTCGGTGTCGGCACTATGGAATACTAACAAGCTGCAGGTGCCCTCTGCGGTCTCGGTTTCTTGGGCGAGGTCATCGCGCTTGAGGAGCTTCTTGTCCTTGGCCTTGAGGAGGGCATAACCAGCACTGGTCTCAGTGAGGATGAAGAGGGTCATATTTGATAGAAAAGAAGGTAAATATGCCCGTCGTAGGCGATAGTGGGTTGCTGGTCGCGGGCGCGTCGTCGTAGCTTTTTTCTTCGAGATGGCTCGCACTTTTTCGCGGGCACTTTTCGCGATTTGGCGCTAGGTGCATTATTGTTCCGGCTCCGAAGTGCATATGTGGCTCAGGACGGGAGCCACAGCGTGAGGGCAGTGGCTGTGGAGGAGTGGCTCATGAGTATGCCAAGACCCAGTGCGTCTCGAGCCACCGCCTCGCAAACGCGTCCAGCGTGCATTCCCCGTCGACTCGCCGCGCCGATGCGACGTCAACCAATACAACCCCCAATATGAGTGCCGGAGCTGGAGATGAACTACTTGGTCCTCCTCTGCCCATTGGGCGTACACGGCCCTCATCTGGTCAACTAGATCCCGTTCGCAAAGCTTCTGGAGAACGAGTATCTTCACGGGCCTTTTCTGGAATTTATGGATCCAGCAGCGCGAGCTTTCGTTCTGACGAGGAGCACTTGGTATTTGAATTTGGAGCGCGATCGCTACGTGCCGGCTTTGCGGGGGAGAGCAGGCCGCGATGTACCAAAGGTTATGGGCCTCAAGAGCAACGCAGAGTAGGCGACTTTCGCCGATGGATGCCCGGCTATGAAATGCTCCGCAAGCAAAGGAAAAGAGGTCAAGATTGGGGCCAGGAGTATGAGCTCTGGAGAACGGACCTGCGAAATGCCGACATGGGTCTCGTCGAAGACAAGATTGACCGCGCCGTTCGGGATATCGTCACTCAGTATCTTCTTCTCGACCACAGACCACGCCGGGCTACTGTCGTCATTCCGCCGCTACTACCTCGACCGCTTCTCTCTGCTTTGCTATCCTCTGTGTTTACAACGCTCCAGGCAGTCAGTATTACTGTGTTGTCTGGGCCAGTATTGAACGTTGTCTCGGCAGGTCTGAGGTCGGGCTTGGTTATCGACCTGGGCTGGGCAGAGACATCCGTCACAGCGGTCTATGAGTATCGTGAAATCCACCACCGCACTAGCATCAGAGCTGGTAAATTCCTAACCGAGGAGGTGGCCAGATTACTGGATGATGAGTGCCACAACGCAAGAAAGGAGAAGTTTGGGTCACGCGAAGAAGTCAGCTTTGAAGAAGCCGAGGAGGTGCTCATGCGGGTAGGATGGTGCTTCAGCCGTGATGCGGCGCAAAACCACCACTCAGGTATCGAAGAAGATTCAAAGTCGAACATCACAATTCCCTTTCCAGCGGCTTCTCCTCCCGTCACTATATCTGTTCCCTTTCACCGTTTCGCTGAGCCGGCCGAGTCTGCCCTATTCGCCAGCAACATGGATCTACACGATATTGACGACCACGACCTTCCCATCCCATTACTGGCCTACAACGCATTACTCTCAATACCCATTGACGCGCGAAAGCTCTGTATGTCGCGCATCATCATCACAGGAGGCGTCGCCAAACTTCCCGGTATCAAGCGCCGCATCCTAGCCGAAATGGAACACATAATCAGCGAGCGTGGCTGGGACCCAGTCAAGAATTACGGCCACGCAACCGGGCGGCGCGACCTGCGCATGCCGCGAGCGACTGGCCTGAACCGCAAGCGCGCCAGTACCACGGCAGACGTAGTTCCCCCTCTTCTGCCAGAGCAGCAGAAACAGGAGCTCGCAAGCCCCTGCCCAACCACAGGCTCCTCGACTACAGATACGATCCCTGAAATTTCAGAGGGAGAAGATCCCTCTGCGCACGAACATGTTCGCATGCAAACCCCAACGCCCTCGCAGTCTACGACGACGACGAACCGGGCCGCAACGCCGCACACGCCATCGCCGGCATCACTCCTCCCCCAAGAGTCAGACCCCATCAGCAACAAGCTCGCTTCACTCAGCCTCAAGTACAACGCGGCATTGCACCCTTCGCCGACAGGCGTGATCCGCGGCGTCGAATCATTGGGCGCCTGGGCCGGTGCCTCGCTCGTCACGTCGCTGCGCGTGCGCGGCATTGTCGAGATTGAAAAAGACCGCTTCATGCAGAACGGGCTTTCCACTGCGACCCGCGAGCCCGGCAGCGTCGAGGTTGCTGGTCAGTTGGCTCCTGGTGCTGCTGGTGTCGCTGGATCTGGCTCTGGCTCTGGCAATCCCCCTAGCAGCTCGGGCGGTGGCCAGCCTGGCGAGAGGAGCAGCAAACGGCTGAGTAGTCTGGGGAGTGTAGGAGGAGCTGGCGGCAAGGGCGATAGGGGCAGTTGGTCGTTGGGCGTTTGGGCGTAGACTGGGTGGCTGGGTAAGCGAAACTTGTGGTCCACGAGTATCAAGTAAATTTGTGCAGAGAGAGCCTTTTTGATTGGACGAGGCACCAAGGTACAGGTCTGAAATGGCTTGGACATGGAAAGGATCCAAAATTCTGGGAACATGTGCAACATGGACCAGGGGCATAGGAAATGTGGACAGCATGCAGCCACTACCAGCATTTTGAAAAAGGCACCCTCTCAAGTGTTCTCTTGATCTAGATGTGCCTGTATGTTTGTACCTAACAACTTAATATGCAGCGAGTGAAGATGTAGGCATTCGGTATGCTTCAAGACTGCTTCAAAATCCTGGCTGAGGTCCACGATGTCGGACGGAAACAAATCGTCAAACCATTTGGTGCAAGACAGCACTCATCGCAGCACTCATCGCAAGACCAAAGCTTTCAACCACCACTGACAGCATCTCCTCGTATCAGGCAGAGCCACCCCCGAAGGAAAACAAACCACACGTGCTTCTCATAAAAAATGCAAAAAACTTTGGTCTCTTCAACTAGATTCATCAATCACGCCCGCTAAGAGGCAAGCCACCTCACTCGTCCCAAGACCAGAACAAAAAAACGATTTTCCCTCGCTGACGCCGCCGCAATGCGATGTCTCGCCAACCAGTCCATGAAATATCCGAATTCAAATAAACGCCGTCGGGACGGCCGCCCATATACTACCAACTGAACAAACCCTCAAAGGCATCGCCTTTCCTGCCGACATCTTCTTTCTGTAGGTTCAGGCGTCTGACGACCTTGAAGCTACCCGTACCAATCCCCATGGTCTGGCCAAGGATGATGCATTCCGAGACACCGTTGATACCGTCGCTCTTGCCCCTGGCACCGGCCTCGAAGAGGTGGTCCGGCGTCTTCTCAAACGAGGCGAGCTGCAGGACCGAGTCGCGCATCTTTGCGAGACCGAAGCGCGTGATGCCGAGAATGTCGCCTTTGTACGTCATGGTGTCGGCCAGCAGCTGCATATGACGCGGGTCGATGTCCATGTTGCCCATGACGCTGGCGATTTCGTTGATGATGGTGGTGCGCGCCGCTTCAATGCCGAGAACACCGTAGCATTCGAGCACCGAATTGGTCTTGCAATGGATGCCTTTGAGACCCGGGGTTCCTATGATTTGCCGCAGGCCGTACCCTTCGACAAAGAGTCGGATCTTCTCTTCTGCATCGTCCGACTTTTTGATGACTGCACGGGCCGCGTCGGGATAGCCGCTCACAGTGATTTCAGGAAGGGCGCGCTTGAGAAATTGGATACGGGAGAAGTATGCGTCGTCAGTGAGAGGTTTCTTGCCGGGACGAGCTGCAGCGGCCTTTCGGGCTTTTGGAGCTGCGTCGCCGCTACCCGGACTTGTCAGGTCAGGGACGTGGACTCGCAAGTGAAGGTGGTTGAATTCAATCGTGCCTCCTTCAGAGCCGATCTTGAGTTTCTTGTCGTTGAGAATAGCTTTCTGCAGGTCATTGGTGGTTAAATCGAGACCGAGAGCGTTGACTGTGTCCAAATCAATACGCATGTTTAAGTAGCAACCATTGTCGTACCAGACGTCTTCAATGTAGAAGATGATGTCTTTGAGGTAAGTCTTCTCGATACGGCCCTTTACCACACGTGCGGCCAATTCATCCTTGCCGTTTTCGAGCTCGCAATCGATTATAGGCGTCGAAATAACCTTGGAGGCGTTGATGATTTCCTTGATACGGGGCACACCCTGAGTGATACTCATACCGGCCACACCTGCAAAGTGGAAGGTCTTGAGTGTCATTTGAGTACCCGGCTCTCCAATGGACTGTGCACCAACGGCACCGACAGCATGGCCTGGCTGGACATGAGATTGTCCATGCTTGGTCAAGCACAGCTCAAGGAAGTAGTGAAGACATCTTTCTGAGACCTTGGCCACACCATTGATGATGTTCGCAAAGCCATCTGCAGACCAAATCAGTAACTTATCCTGTCAAAGCCGAGGCGTGGATTTACCGTCATCAACAGCTCCTCTACCCTTTTGCTCCTCCTCGTTTTGGATCCTCACAAAGCGTGTAAGGAGATTCTCCAAAGTGTCTGCCATGGCAAAAATGAATTTCTGGACCTCGTCGAAGAAAGCGCGCTGAGACTCTTTTTGATCAACAGATTCGAGGTCTTCAGCACTATACTCGAGCTGTGCGCCGTTTTCCGAATATCTCTGAATTTTGCCGCGTTCCACATTCAGTCGCGTTCGTGTTATCGATCGGATCTGATCGGGCTGGAGGCATGGCTCGTCGTTGTTCCATGTCGTCATCCTTGCATGATCGAAGGAGCGTTCAAAATTCACGGGCTTCGCTTTGCCCTCCATGTCTACGGGGTCAAGGTTGTCGTCTCCGTACCGGAATTGCACAATCTGCGAGGCCGAATTTCTGACAGTATCGTCATACTGTGACGAAAGATCCTCGAGAGACTTCATCAACCGGCGAGACATGTAACCAGTCTCGGCAGTCTTGACGGCTGTATCGACCAGACCTTCGCGTCCGGACATGGCGTGAAAGATGAACTCCGAGGGAGTCAGACCAGAGTAGAAGCTGTTGGCAACAAAGCCCTTTGCGTCGGGAAGACGGCCACCCTTGGCAAAATGGGGTAAACTTCTGTCTTGGAAGCCATCTTGGACACGAGCACCTCCGATAATCTGTTGACCGACACAAGCAACCATCTGGGCAACGTTGATGTTGGAACCCTTGGACCCGCACTTGGCCATGATTAGAGGTGAGTTCCAGTTGGTAAGTTCGGAGAAGCAAATTTCACCAGCTTCTCCACGGACCTTGTTGAGAATCCCGGAAATCATGTTTTCCATGGTCATCTCCTCGTCGCATCCCGGCGCTCTTTCCAGTTTGCCAGAGTTGTAGAGCTCCACCACGCGTTTCGCCTCGACATACGCGTCGCTAATCAGCTTTGTCTTCCTTTCCACAAGCTTCTTTCCAGGAGTGACGTCACTGACGCCGATCGAGAAGCCTCGATTTGTGAGCCATCTGGCGGACAACTTTGCTAGCCTGTTCATGGCTTGCACAGCATAGTCTGGGCCAAAGTCTCGCATCATGACGTAGAATACCGAGTCTTTCTTGCCATCACCAACTGTGGCTTTGTCCATGACACCACACATGATCTCAGAGTTACGGATGACGAGGTACGCATCATCCTCGTTCAAATCCTTCTGCTTGCCCTTGTACTGTTTGCACTTAGCATCAAGGTTGACAAGAACTCTTGATGCTTTGTACGGTCGCATGAGCACGTTCCACACTTGTTTACCAGTCCACAAGGCCTGCGGCTTGATGATTGTAGGCGGAGGAAGTTCAATCCTGTGGTACTCGCCAGTTTCTGGGTCTCTCACGGACTCATCGTTGAACATGTAACCACAAACCAGAGCAAACGTTTTCCTGTCGAAGAACAAGTCTTTTCGGCTGACCAAGAAGGCGCAGGTGATAAAATCTTGGATCGCGGCGATGATGGGTGTTCCGTTCTTCGGCGTCGCCAAGTTGTGCTTCACACCCATCAATTCGATGGCTTCGGTCCGAGCTTCCTCCGTTTGGGGAACATGCAAGTTCATTTCGTCTCCGTCGAAATCGGCATTGTAAGGGTTGCAGACGCACTCATTCAGACGGAAAGTTCGCCAGGGGCGGATCTTGGCCTTGTGACTGAGAATACTGAGCTTGTGCAGAGACGGCTGCCGATTGAACAGTACAACATCGCCATCCTCGAGATGTCTTTCGACTATATCGCCAATCTCCAACTGATCCGCTGCTTGGCCCAGTCTTCCCAGCTTTTGCAAAACTTCCAGCACCAGTTTGCGACCATCTTGCTTAATAACGAAATTCGCACCAGGGTGTTTGAACTTGCCTCTTCTGATGCAATCTCGGAGCTTTTCAATGTTGTATCTCGAGACTCTTTCTGGATATGTCATGTTCTTGGCAACTCTCTCCGGAACGGCAACCTCTTCGATAGACAAATTTGGGTCTGGACCGATGACGGTGCGGCCCGAGAAGTCTACACGTTTTCCGGACAAGTTTCCACGGAACCGACCCTGCTTGCCTTTCAGACGCTGACAGAAGCCCCTGATGTGCTTTCCGACTCCTTGATTTTGAAGGCCAGGTATGTCACTGTTGACGTACATGGCGATTTGGAGCTGAAGAAAGTCCCACTGTTCCATGATCGTCTGGACGGGTTGTCCCTTTTCCAGGCCGGCGCGAATCAACGAGCTGATTTGGATGATGTCTCCAAGCTTGTTGGTAATATCGTCCTCAGTTGTTGCAGCCTCTTGCGCAACAGAAGGGCGGATGGTAACCGGCGGCGCGGGAACGTACTGCCAAATGAACATCTCCGGCCTTCCTTTTGACATGCCGAGGAGCGGGCAATCTGTAGCTCTGACGCGCTTGAATAGATTCAAGACTCGAAGCGGATTCATGTCATCAACCGCCTTGCGAATGTGCTTCTCCAGCTCGGCGTTTCCTTGCTTAGCCGCCTCAAACGACTTGTCGAACTCTGGTTTGCCGCGCGGCATTTCCTTCTTTTTCGCATTTGACTTGTTGTAGGCGTCGAATTTGTAGTGCACAATCTTGAGCGGGTGGCCAGGGACTTTTCGCACGGGTCCGTTGGTTGCGCCACAATAGGGGCATTTTTTTACCTTCTTGCATTCTGCTGAAATCTTTTTGCAATGGGCAGTCCGTTGGAGACTATCAATGTCGGGTCTTCGCAAGCTTTTGAGGTGCTTTTGCCGAGCGGGCTCATCAAGAAGGATGTTAGAACATTCCTACACTCATGTCAGTGATTGAGCACAGACTATTGACGGGCAGCGCGTGCCTTGCATATGCTGTGTAGGACCTCGATGATCATTTTGAGATATCCAATGTGAAAAGCGGGTAGTGCTAGCTTCACATGACCGAAATGGCCGTTACACGCTTTGAGATCTTCGCCGCAAGTCTCACAATTGGCTGACTTGGAGGATATACCCAAGCGACCGTCCAGAGGTCCATGTTTGGTGGCGTTGCGCGTGGGGCCCTGACTTCCGGCGTCGTAAATGTGTCGATCGGAGACTTCAATGACAGCTTGGTTGACGATATCTTGGTTGGAGCTGCAACGCGATTAGCGAGAATCCCAGCTAGGGAGTGTGGGCTCACAGGATGCCGAATTGGAGCTCTTTTATGCGCTTGGGCACGCGGTCGACGACTTGCTCTTTGACCTCCCCTTGCGACGCCATTTTGAAGAAGTTTGCTACCGAGGAACATGCATGAGCGAGCTGTTGAGACAGCAGGAGAAGAGGGCGGCGGGTCCGTGGCCGGTGAAGATATTGGGGCGCGGTAAAAGTGTAGGGTTGACTCCAGAAATTCTGCGGCGGCGCGCGATGGATGCTTGCCCGCGTCCGTGTCCGTGCGAGGAGGCCGCCTTTGCCGGAGATGACCCGGCCGCTATCTTATCAGACCGCCGCCTGCCAGACGTACGGGCAGGGCACCTTGTGGAAGGAAGGTCAGTGCTCCCCCGCGCTTTAATGGCATCCGCTAGTCACCCCCTCCGCTCCTACTCCTACCTCTATCTGACCAACTCCTGACCTCTTCGACCCCTTTGTTACCCTTGCTTCCACCCGCTCTCCTCGGCCTCCGTCGTCTTCGTGGTCTACGAGACCTCAACTCTCTCCTGATCGCTACTGTCGCCGCTTTGTTGCAGTTCAAGCCAAGGAACTCGCAGCCTTTGAGCTTTGACTCCGATCTCGCTCTGCCTGTTGCGGACTGAGCGTGCGGCACCCAACTACTACAAAGCTTGACGTCGACGCAGCCTATACTTGACCACCCTCACGATGGATCCCTCCAAAGGCACTGGTATGTTCATTCGTCGGGGTCCCACCACAGTTCTTTCCAATTAATGACTCATTACTGACTGCATGTAGCTTTGGAGGTGAAGCTCATCGCCGTGAACGACGGCGACAGCATCCGCGAACGCACCGTTCGCTTGTCTGCCGACGCGCCTCTCACTATTGGCCGGGCCTCCTCGAATCGTGGGGTCGCCGCATCCTCTGACAACACTAAAATCGAGAACAAGGTTATTTCAAAGGAGCATGCATTGATTCGGACAGACAGTGCCGGAGAGGTATGTCTCACCATGATATACATGCATGCTTGGCCCAAAACCATGCTAACAGTGCCCTCCCAGAATGTCTTCCTCAAAGACCTCAAATCGATGCACGGAACGAAGGTCGACGGGGTTGAGTTGCCTCGTGGCGGTGAGGTTCGACTCGTGTCTGGTGCAGAGCTACAGTTCGGCGTGAGTGTTACTCGAGGTACCGGTAAGCCCACTTTTCTCCTCTCAACATTCCCCCAAAAGTCTTGTGGTAACAGCCTCTCTAGAAGAATACAAGCCCGCCACGTACGAGCTTTATTACCAATTCTGGAACTCGCGTACCAGTTCTCCAAGCTCCTACGAGTACGAGCCGGCCATCGGTGGAAAGGTCGAACTGAAGCGAGGTTATACAGACGGGGTCAGCTCATACTCCGACTGCGACGAAGATGAGGCTCGTGTCATCGTTCAGGAAACCTACTACGAGGATTTGAAAGATGACGGCGATGACAACGGCCGCGACAACGATGAGCCATCCAGCTTGTTTGGAGAGATTTCAGATATCTCAGAAGATGACTCCTACTCGGAGGGAGAACCCGAGCCGGAAGTAGACTATCCAGAAGAGAGCGATGACGAAGATGCATCGAATTCAGACTCTGGCGACTCTACATACCTTGGATCTGGCATGCCACGCTCCACAACTCCTGGCGGTCCAGTTGAAATTGACCTGGAAGATGAAGATGAGGAAGTGATCAAGACCCCTGAAATCCTGAAGCGATTCCAAAACTCCATTTCGGACCTCGTTGACCAGACTCCCACCGTTGCTGAAGTCTTGGAGAATCACTCATTCCACAAAGAAAACCAGCCTATCGAGGCTCAAGCAGAGCCTCGTCATGAGCAGAGCATTTGGAATAAGTCCTCTGATGAAGCAGCTCACACTGTCCAGTGCGACAGTTTGGTTGCACGGCCGGAGCAAGAAAACTTCGTCGAAGCTCATCAAAAAGTTGACAATCTGATCGCCGATGCCCTCGTAGAGGTTAGGAAGGCACAAGAGTCAACGAGCCGGGAGCCGACGCGCCCTCGCCCCCAAAAGAGGACTGCTGACCAGGCCGAGCTGGACGACATTGAAACACCCCAAGTGAGTGTAGCGAAAGATACCAAGAACTGTGACACCAAAGTGCAGCCGTGGCCCACCGATGGCTCAACGACGGCGACAGCAGATAGTCCACGTAAGCGCACTACTGCTCAGTTCCTTCGGCGTTTCGCTCGAGACACAACCATTTTTGCTGCGGGAAGCCTTGCTATGCTCGTTGGTCTGGCCAAATTGCCCAACAGTATTGCGCCATGAGATCAATTTCTTTCAGGAGAAGTCCTTCTGTTTGTGTCACGTTGAGTTCGAGTCTGTAAGCCCAACGTAAGCGGACCAGTCCTCCAGAACACGCTTCAAACACGACCACCCAACGTGCTCAACATCATACATCACGAATTGACGTCTACAGTGCGTCATCGCTCCACATTTCGCATTTGCTTGCTCAAGGAGACACTTGAGAGCGTTTACACTGAGGGACGAGGCAGGGCCAATGGTGTCTGGAAACGGCGTTAGATTTCGTGGATCAACGAGGTGTTCTCGGTCAATCAGTCAGGTCGGATGGACGGGAAACGGTCATCGCTTATGGTGTCTTGACTCGGTCCGGGGTTCTTCTCTTTTCTTCTCTTGCTTTCAGTAAGGTAGCTAGTCGACCAGTCCCCTTATCTATTTATGACCATTTCCTCGGGAAAAAACTGCGGCTCTCGTGATGCCGCTTGTCTTGGTTCTCTCGTTTTCCAGGATTTGAGACGTCGGATAGCTACTCCGTAACCAGGGACTTGACTGTGAGCTTTCCTTGCGCTGCAGTCATGAAGCGAAGAGCTTCGAAAGACACGCGAGGATCCGCTCTCTTGCTCTTATGCTTTACAGAAGAGGGGGCAGAGAGCCTTCCACATTGTGCGCTCAATTTGTTTTCCCACCAGCCGGACAAGGGACTTGAGTACGGCAGACCGGGTATTTCGACGTGAAGTCATTGTGCTTGTTTCGGCATCATGGATTGCGGCGGCGCTTATGCTAAACACCTTATTTGACAATGCCTTCACAGCCCTAAACTTGCTCTCTACAATGAGATCTCTCCCTTCCACATGCTGTCAATAACGCCCAGCTTCTCAACAACGTACTGCCAACGAGGTCCACCGCGCTCCTTCCTCCGCAGGTACTTTAGGTGCTTTTGCCTCTTGTGCACCAACAGCCTCAGATTCCTCTTGTTCATCTTATCTTTCCTGCCGTCGCCCTCCAAGTGTCGCACCAGTGTTCTAATCTTGGCCGTCAAGATGGCGATTTGGACCTCGCTGCTGCCAGTGTCCGGTCCACCGCGCGTGTGCCCCTCGGGATTCAGGTATTGAACCTCGTCGAGAACTTCTTCAAAGCCGTCCTTGACTACGGGAACCGTCACTTTGCTACTGGCAGCGTGGGACGATGCCGGCCTCGGTTCCAAGATGCGGTCGGTGTAGTGACGGCCAAAAGTCTCAATGCATCGTCTAACGTTCGCGAGGGTCCTGTCTCTGGAGCTACCGTTGCGCAGGCTGACAATTCGTTGTATGGCGAGCTCGGCGTTACGCCTCTTCAGCTCCGTCTCCTCCGTTGTTTCTACCCCCATAGAAGCAACTTCCTGCGCATCTGCCTGTGCACCCTCTAATCTGAGGGCCTTCGCCACATCTCCACTGATCATCTGTTCAATTCCACTTCGTTTTGCCTCAGAAGGCTCCGCAAGGGATGCGGAATTCCTGAATGAAGCCATGACCTGTTGCACAGACAGAAAATGGTTCAGATACGGCTCGACCGTTGCCTTGGGGCCCGGAGGAGGCTCGCTGGGATCTTTGGCGGTCGATTGCTTCGAGAGCATATCATTGGTGACAGTCTGTTGTTCGGGCAGCGCCGTGTCGAAAGACCTCACGAATGAAGTCTCCACGCCGCGAACAGGATCGCCGACGGAGTTCTTGCGCTGTTCCTGAAGTTCCTTTTGCCGTGATATATTCGCAGCTTTGGCAGCCAATACCTGCCCTCTAATGTAAGGATCGCGGTATCTTGCGGCCAGACTCTGCTTCTTTTTGCCGCATAACGACGTGCTGCTGGAGAAGTTGCGGAAAGCGGAGATGGTAGAAGGCGATGCGGCAGATGCTATAACCCATTGTCAACATGTGCAGCTCCGAAGCAATGACGTAAAAGTACCATTCACTGGCTTGAGCCGCAGCGACAGTAGTATTTGGGGATGCATGGTCGCAGTGCAGGTGCGCGTTGGAGATACCAGAGCTATAAGGGTATTCTTGATGCGCCAACGACCATGGCGACTTTCTGCCCGTTCGGCCGCGGCACAACCGATCTACCGCCCAGAAGTCTTACCGAATACGGCCCGCTAAGCGAAAAACGCCCACCACACTTTCTTCGACTCTGCATCCACGGAGCTCTTTTGAACCGCCAGCGACCACCGTTCAACTCCACGACCACCAGCGCCGCTCCTCTCCACCACTCAGTCTCTCAGGATGGCTCCCAACAACCTCCCCGCGGCCTTCGCGCCCACCTCTCAGGACATTGAGATGCTCCTGGCCGCTCAGTGTCACCTTGGTTCCAAGAACCTCCAGGTCCACATGGAGCCTTACCTGTGGAAGACTCGCCCCGACGGCATCAACGTTGTCAACATCTCCAAGACCTGGTAAGCTCGCGGATTTTGTTGCGCGTCTCTTTGCGCGCTGAGGGCACTTCAAACGCGACAACTCACGAGTGAAAAATGGCCGGCAGCAGCGGCGCTGGCAGATGCGATTTTTAATTTCTCCTGTCTAACAAAATCTGCAGGGAGAAGATTATCCTCGCTGCCCGCATCATCGTCGCTATTGAGAACCCGGCCGACATTTGCGTCATCTCTGCCCGTCCCTACGGCCAGCGTGCGGTCCTCAAGTTCGCTGCCCACACCGGTGCCACCCCCATCGCTGGTCGCTTCACCCCCGGTAGCTTCACCAACTACATCACCCGTTCGTTCAAAGAGCCCCGCCTGATCATCGTCACCGACCCCCGCACCGACGCCCAGGCCATCAAGGAGGCATCGTACGTCAACATTCCCGTCATCGCCCTCTGCGACACCGACTCCCCCACCGAGTACGTCGACGCTGCCATCCCCACCAACAACAAGGGTCGCCACGCCATTGGTCTCATCTGGTGGCTCCTCGCCCGCGAGGTCCTTCGCCTCCGTGGTACCCTCGCTTCCCGCGAAACCGAGTGGGACGTCATGCCCGACTTGTACTTCTACCGCGACCCCGAGGCCGAGGAGAACAAGGACTCCGCCGGTGTCGAGGAGACCAAGGTTCCCGGTGCCGATGAGGTTGGCGCCGCCCCTGTCGAGGCTGGCTTCACCAACGAGTGGGAGGTCTCTGGCGCCAATGCCTCTGCCTTCGCCGCTGCCTCTGCCACTGGTGGCGTTGCGGCTGGCGCTTCCTGGGACCAGGACGGCGCCGACTGGGCCGCCAGCTCCGCTCCCGTTGAGACTGGCAATGCTGGCTGGTCTGCTGACGCTCCCGCTACTGCTGAGGGTGGTCAGTGGTAAATTGCTGCGGCAACTATTACCAATGCCAAAACACTCCCAAAAGCTTGATACCAGAAGGGGCACGAGATCGAGAAAGGTGGCGGCAGGCGCATCAATCGGTGGATCGTGTACGGGTATCGCAAAAAATATCAAGATTCTGAGTTCAACACCACACCCCAAAACGAGACAGCAGCAGCAACAGCAAGCATCCCCTCTACCTCATCCACAAAACTCGCGAATTAAAACAATGGCTACGGTTCACATGACAGCAATGTCGTTTCTCTTTTTTTGTTGCAGGAAAAACCTCGTCTGGCGCTTATGAGGGAAAGATATCCAACCTTTCGTCCCCCATCATCCATCGTTCTTACCCCACGGCATGAGTCTGGAAAGAAAACTGGACGGTGGGGGTCGGCCAGGCTGGGGGAAAGCCCTGTGCTGGCGATTTGGGATGTACTTAGCCGTCTCCCATTTCTGCAATGAATGCTATTCAAGCCTACATTCAACGTCTCACTGATCGTGCTACTTGCTTGACCATTTTGCCACGTGTGTGTGTGTGTGTGTGTGTGTGTGTGTGCAATGACCTTGATTCTGCTAACAGATTGACTTGGAGTGCTTTGCTGCAAGCTAACTCGCTTCGCTTCTTGATCCTCCTTTAACTCTTAGCCACTTCTGACAGTTAGGTCGACTCAAGCTAAGATCGCAACTCTGTGTCAGGTCCAATATTTGAAATGTCTCTTTGTCTCCTGTAAACCACTTCCGAAATCGCTTCATTCCATGTTTTCTAGATGGAACTCCAACCCTAAACCACTCCCTCCATCGCGAAGCCAATCTCGCGGCAACCCAAGCGCCCTATGCTATGAAGCCGCCGTCCAAGCATGGAATAAAAAGTCAACCAATCAAGCAACGTCCAAGCTCGCTCAGATCCAGCCAATAAACTCCTGTTCGTTCCTTCCCCCTTTCCCATTTTGAAGTGATTCGACCGTCCATGATTTCATCCCTCAACAGCTACTCTTCTTCACTCTCCTCGCTCTCTTCTAGCTCTGCTGCGCTCGCTAGAGCCTGCTCCATCTCGGCCTCAAATGCATCCTCAAAGTCGCCGTCCTCCTCGGCGCCGGCGCCAGCCGCCAAACTGCCCACATCATCGTCTTCGTCGTCCACGACCGATGATGCGAGGGCAACGCTGCTACCAGGTTGTGTTGGAGCCGGCTGCTGAGCTGGACTGCCCAGATTCATGGGTTCGACGTCACCGTCGATGCTGCCGTCGGCATCCACGGCCTCATCACTCGATACCTCGTGATATTCCTCGCCCAACGCATCGTCGTCGCGGCCATGACACCCCATCTCGTCGAATTCTTCCTCCTGATCGTCTTTGTCCTCGCCGCCAAAGTCGATGACGTCTGGCATCTCTCTGCTGCCGCGAAAGCTTGGCGTATGGAGTCGGCTGCTTGGGCTGGCGCTGTCCGCGGCGCTGCGCAGGGAGATGGGACCGTCACCAACGTTTTCGAATGCAAAAGCGCTTGGGCGCGCGCGGCCTCGCGTCGGGGGGCCGCCATCGCCAAAGTCGATTTGGAGGCCGCCTTCTTCGTCTGACTCCTCGTCCGAAGGTGCGGGAGAACGTGATGTGCGCGAAGAGTCCGTAGTAGAGGGAACAGCGGCAGTAGCCGTGGCTGCGATCGAGGCGACGCGCTCGAGGCGGATCGAAGGGGTTTCCTTGGCTTTTGCTTTCTTTGGTGAGGTAGTCGCGAGCCTTTTGCTTCCGGGCTTGCTTTTGCTGGGAGCGACAGCCTTGTTGGTCTTGGGTGCAGCTGCCTTTGGAAGAGGTTTCGAAGCCTTGGGTTGCTGAGCACTTACAAGTGGCGTTGATCGGGTGGTATTGGTTGAAGGGACGCAGAGTGGTGTGCCAGCCTGGCTGTTCGGGCTTGCGAAGCCATTTGTGTCGACCTGCTCGACTTGGTCCAAGAAACGCCTGAAGTCATAAGGGTTGTTCTCTTCAGGTTCTTCGAAATCGCTTGCCCCTGCACTGCTTCCCGCTATGCTGCGGGTTTCGGATGCTTCATCAAACAAACCGTCGTCTTCCAAAGATTCCTCGGTAGCGTCCTCACGTTCTTCCCGAAGCTTTATGTGCGGGTATTGTTGCTTGAGCTTGTCGCTGTCAGATTCGAGCGGAGTTGATATGAGATTGAAAGCGTAAGCATCGTCCAGTCGTTCCAGCGTGCAGCTGTTCGAGTTGGGGTCGAGCAGCAGGACGTAAGTCTTTTTCAATTCTTTCCGTTGCCCCTCATACTCGTATCTGGAGCAATTTCCTTGCTCGTCCCTATCCTCAATCGCAAGTGTAACGTTTTCGCCGACCGGAGTAATCCGGGTTGTTCGCCTGGGTGCTGTTTGCCGGGGCTTGTGGTTATCTATTTTGGATGTCAGAGGTTGCGCCAGACGGAAATACATAAACACGCACACTTGACGGTCTTGAGCTTGGCCGGCGAGGTACGGGGGTTGGCGATGCGGTCGCTCAGTTTGATTGTGTAGCTGCCAGTCTTTGCTGGGTTTAGCGCTACCTGGCCCTCAGCCGACACCTGAGGCGAGGCCATGCCGGCTAACGGACGCGCTCAGGGAGCAGAGGGGGGGAGGCAAAGGGATACCGCAGGTCGCGTGTGATGGAGTGGAAGTATGTTTCTCGCGATTGCTGAGCACCCGGGTCTTAAGACGCTGATCAGCGGCCAAAAAGAAGCGTGCTTAGGCGATGATGACCAGCGAGTATTGTGTCAAGTGCAGCAGAAGACACAAGTCGGAAAAGGGGGGATATCTTAAGAGTAAATGGCAAGGAGCAAACAAGCAGAATTGCATCAGACCAAACTGCAAGACAGTGGTTGCCGAAGAGGTTGGTTAAAGTGAAAGAAGTGAGAGAGGGACAGGAGTGAGAACGGCTCAGGGCAGTATGGGCGAGGCATGGGCATGGGTATGGGCATGGGCATGGGCAGGCGAACCACGGTCAAAGCGTCCCTCCCGCGTGCCGTGCCCGCGTCCCGCGCTAGGAAGCCCCACACACAAAGTGCTTTCGCATTGCATCACCTACGCCATACCTGCATGATCAATGCCGTTTGTTAGGCTTGTCTGTCTGAAATGAGCGCTGAACAAAACCAGACGCCAGCCCTAACTCCTCCGCAGGCCATTCGACAAATGCTAGGATGCCACCATAACGCCAGCAATGCGCAAACTCTTCCATTCATTCTCCGTCCTTGATCCTAAGCTTCTCCATGCCGTCCAGTTGTCGTTTGAGCGCGATCACTGCTCCGCCACTTATTCTTCTGAGCCCGTCCCGTTTCTCGCTGTCGTTACCGTCTTCGCTCCGCACAATAATGTCCTTTGCTGCATCTATAGCCCTTTCAAGCAGCTTGGGCCCGTCCTCTTGAAGGTAGAGCCACTTTATCTCCTCTTGAAACGGCTCGGGAAGATGCGTCAGTCCGTGCATAACAAAACCGCGGGCACGGAAGTACGCTTTTTCAGAGTAGAACGCAGATGACAGTGCCGTCTCTGCAGTACCCTGGCGGACTTCGTAACCAGCTTCGTCTGCGACCGTGTTAATCTATGGCGATCTGTGGGTCAAGGTCCAAGACTTACTATAGTACGGTTCTTTCACAAGCACAAGTCCCATTAACGAAACCAGAATCTGCAGAATGGTGCTCTTGGACGGACTCCAGTTTTCGTTCCTTTCATCCGCATGCCATGTGCCAAGCAAGCTAAGGCAAATCTTGCCCTCCTCGTACAGATTCGGGTTAACAGGGCCGCTGCCATTAGTCCAGCTATGGAAGTGCGCTTCCGGAGATTGTGTAGGGAAGTTGGTGCCGAGATGCAAGTCAATGAGAAAAGGAGCGTACTCATAAGGCGTGTCGATGGGCCCAACGATGAGTACGCGGAGAAGGTCAAGGCGAGATTCCCATGTACGTACGAAAATTCCGGGAGGAAGTGAGCTCCGCAGAATCTTGTGCTCTCTCTGGATCCGGCGCATCTTCTGCTGCCCCAGTTCATTCTGGCTTGCCAAATATTTGTGGTCTGTTGGCGGGTCAGATTCGAGAATGTCGAATGCTGGCGGCGCGTTGGGGTACGACGAGAAGGAAAACAGCTCTGGCACATGGGAAGCCGAATTCGTACCAGGGTCCTCATGCGACTGTTTTGAAAACGCCTTTTCAGAACCCACTTCCGACTGAGGCTGGGCTTCGGGAGTAGTCTTCGAAGTGTCGACCTCGCCTTCACCAGAACCACCAGCCGAGACATCCATGTCATCTGCTGCTGAGGAGAGATCATCATCATCGTCTGTGGCCCATTCGTCGTCCTCATTTTCCTCCTCAGCCGATACGCGCCTTCCGTTTTGATCCGGATACTCGTACCACATCTCGAAAAAGTCTTGGCCATCGTCCATGCTCTCGTCATCTTCATCATCGAAATCGTCATCATCGGACATGCCATCGATCATGTTGTCCTGCGCTGCGGCGATGGCATCGTCCACATCACCACCATAGGCCAACATGCAGCGGTCAGGCGAGACCTTGATGTCGCGAACAGGATTTGCCGCACTCAATCGCACGATTACCTGTCCGTCCAAGCCAAGATCAACGACCTCCCCAAACCAGTCCAAATCGTCTGTTGAAGACCCGCCGCTCGAAGCGTCGTGAACGATGACAAAGTCTCCTCTCCGCCGGCTGAGCGCAGTAGGCGATCTGATGTCGTAGAGGCTGACTTTTTCTTCCGGGCCGGACGCAACACCCGTCGTCGACCCAGGAAGTAGGTCGTTTCCTACAAATTTGACCGACGCATTGGGAAACCACTTTACAGTCGCCATCCGTTCCGTCCCATCCACGGTTTGAACAACGCCTACCTTTGCAGGCTCTGAGTACCAGTTCTCAGTAGCTTGCTTTGCGGCATCTTGTTGCTTGTTGTCGTTTGTGATGACGACTTCCCCCGGCCAAACTTGGTCGTCGTCGTCAACTGGGTCGGGGAGAAGATCAATTGCCTTGTCTTCAGTGATAGAGAGGTCTTGCCATTGAACAATTCCAGTGGTTTGCGTGGTTTGGACTGTGAAGACGTTGGTGTCGTACCCCAAAGTCTCTGTCCTTGGCCGTTTCTTAATGTGAGGGGCGTACTTCACGCATGCTCCGGCGAGATCCTTGAATCGAACGCGTTGACCGGAAGTCAAATCCGGCGCGGTCTCTGAGAGGGCGGTAGAAATCGGAGAAGAGTCTGCAGGCGGCTTTCTCATGTTGTCGTAGACTTTGACCCCGTTCTCAATCTCGTCCAGGCCCAGTTCATACGGAGGTTCTGAGGATAACGAGCCAGGGACCGTGGGACCCCCCATTCGCCTGGTCAGCCATTGCACGTTAATAGATACTGTGCGCGCCGCTATCACCACTCCACCTGGCTCCACGTTGGGATTGAAAGCACCGAATATCCATCTTCCTCTACGCAGGTTGCCCTTCTTTGTTTTGACGTAGTCACCCACTTCGTGTCGCTCCAGACGGGGATCCACAGGCTCGAGCTCGTCGGCATTCTCAACAACCACCACAGTACCGTTGCTCAATCGTAGTGTAACCTCATCATAGGCATCGTCTATCCTTCCTATCCAGTCTTTGTAAATTATCAGGGCTCCAATCGGGTGCTGGCGAAAGGCTTCGAGTTCTTCTGATGGGATGAGCGTTCGAGGTATGCTGTGCGAGTCATCGCCGATGAGTTTCTCGTAAGATCCGTGGGAACGAATGCTCTCAACTTCCGGCCACATGCGGATAGGTGCTATCGTGACGGAAAGCTTGGTCCCGATAACAGTGCCGCTCATTGGGCTGCTAGCGTCGCGCTTGACAATGTCGCCTATAAAAATCGACCGGTCTACGATGTTGAGCTGGGACTCAGGTATGAGCTCGGAGGAGGAGTCGGTCTGCCATGCTACTAAAACGGTCCCGCGTGGCGGCTTGAGTGTGTTAGCACCTCGACCAGGGCTTGATCCTGGAGTAGCCATACAATCCCATTCTTCAAGAACGTCGCAAACTTGGCCAGTGGAATGTCCGCATGCTTCCTGATCTGCACGGGGTAATCGCGCTGAGGGTCTGGCTCGTGTGTGTCCACCTTGAACATCATGTCAATAGGTATTCGCAAGGACCGGATGCATACAGCGCGAAGAGACGTTCGCTCGAAGATGCGACAGCAAGTCATAACGTACATCGTGGTTCGTCCTCTGTCCTTGGTCAGCACGCTGCTTTGAACGTATAATCCTGGATGAGTTCTTACGTCCACCACGCCGATCAACCACGGCGTGCCCTTGAGGGAAACGGTGTCTTCGACAAAAATCTGCAAGCTTCAGTGACCGTGCCGTCAAGCAGCTGGTGGTGTTTTCCTACCGTGGAACCAGCCATCGTTCAAGGTAAGGAGGCTCAGTGGCGAGCGGCAGAAGCAGCGTCGACTCACAAAGCCGAGTGGTGGGGTTATGCGCCGCGGCGCAAGCTGCAGAGTGTCGCAACGAGGATGCAGTCGGACAAAGCGGGCGGCGGGCGGGAACAGCGCGTAAGGATATGTCCTGGAGATACGTTCGAGACCTGAAGAAGGACGCAGATGTTGCCAAGTAGGTAAGAGGGTCCAGCCGCAAAAACATGAGCGGGACTTGGTAGAACAATTCCCGTCTGGGCCCAGCCCGTCACATGCGGCGCCGAAGTCTAGGTCGCACCTCCGACGCCCTCCACCACCACCACTCAAAGGTACGCTTCTTGCTGACTCCATCGACTAAACGCCATGGCCGACCCGCTCTACGACCTGCTGGCCCTCCAGTTCGGCACTCACGATGCCTCCAATAAATCAATACCATCTCCGAGCGACCCCACGACCATTGCATATCTTGGCCGTCTCTCAACCTTGTCTCTCTCTTCGCTGAGCTCCTCCGAACCGCACCAGCTCGCCCAGAGCTCCGCAGCCATCGTCCGCAACCTGCAAGCCCTCTCCAAGCGCTCTCACAGATCCATTATATCCTCCTCTACGCGTCTGAACAGCCTCTCAACCAATCTTCCACAGCTAGCCAGCCACACCGCCCAGCTCCAGGATGCGCTCCCCTTGCTGGAAAACGCCAGCGAAGATTTTGAGAAGGCCTACGGCCGGAGTAGCGAGAATGAAATCCTCGACAGGCGGCGAAAAGCCATGCTTCTCGCACGCAACGTAGATCGCGTTGCCGACATCCTCGAGTTGCCCACGTTGCTCTCGTCGGCGATATCGTCCGCTGGCGG
The DNA here is from genome assembly GCA_020351975.1 of Phyllosticta ampelicida. Taxonomy (NCBI): domain Eukaryota; kingdom Fungi; phylum Ascomycota; class Dothideomycetes; order Botryosphaeriales; family Phyllostictaceae; genus Phyllosticta; species Phyllosticta ampelicida. The sequence continues at coordinate 26,277 of JAIFKG010001616.1, forward strand.
TGCAATACAAGGCGCTGGAAACGCGGGGACAGGTGGTCTCAGCAGTGCCAATTACACGTCCGCGTTAGATCTCCACGCCCACATTAAGCGCCTGCATACGCTCTATCCCAACGTTGAACTGGTCAGGGAGATCGCTGCACAGGCCGAGCAAGAAATGAAAGGCATGGCCACAAATCTCGTGAACAGCCTACAAGGACAGGGAATCAAGCTCGCTGGAGCGATGCGCACAATAGGTTGGCTTCGACGCGTCGCTCCGGAGCTCGATCAGGCTTGGAACCCGTCGGCGAAGACCCAAAACATAGGAACGAGCGAGGGAGCGCTTGGCGCCTTGTTTCTTGTCTGCCGGCTTGCCAACCTTCTCGCTATGCTCGAAGCGCTGGACCCGTTACGTGAGTTGGCCGATCAAGAGACGACGCGTAGGAAGGATGGCGAGAGGGGCAAAGACGCTTGGGCCGGCGGTCAACAAACGGAGCGATATCTAAAGAGGTACCTTGAGATCTTCCGCGAGCAGAGCTTTGCGATAATCTCAATGTACAAGAGCATCTTTCCATCCGCCTTGCCTGCGCCTGGCGCGTCGGCAGACGAGAGCAGCAACGTAGCCAATAGAGCGAAGGACGACCAGCTACAACCACTTCCCTCTGCCCTGGCCACCTTCCCGCATCACCTCGTGGAGCTCCTTGGCGAGACTTTGCGCAAATATCTACCCAACGTGCAGGAAAAGTCGTCGAGAGATTCGCTGTTGACGCAAGTTTTGTACTGCGCTGGCAGTCTGGGACGACTGGGCGGCGACTTTGGAATGATGCTTGCGCTGATTCAGGACGAGCTTGCCGGAGACGATGATACTGATAATGACGAGGAAGATGAGGAGGAGTGGGTCGAGGTCATGAAGAAGCATCGGGTCCAGGCAAGTCGATTAGAGTTGCTCGCAAGCGGCGTTGGCACTGGTAGGAGGGATTCGCAGCAGAAGGAGGTAGCTGCTGCCGGATGAGCCCATGGTCGCCCCTCGACACCACTCCAAAGCTCATCATGACTCTCCACACTTGGATATATTTGACAGCAGCGCCAAAGCCGTGACTAAGACGCACGAGTGCTGCGGGCGTGTGTTGGCCATGAAGCAGCCCGCGTGGTGAAGACGAATCGGTGGAAGGGGATGTTTGCACATGGTCAGGAGAGACTCAACGAGGTCCGTCAAAGCAGATATCAGCCAGCCAACCGCTATCCTTGTGGACCCAAAGCAAAAGCACTGCGATCGTTGGAAATTGCCGTTCAAAGTGTTGGCCAAAAGTGGAGTGTAGATCAAAGTCTATCAAAGGTATATTGAAGAGGCGTAGATGGAGAGGCTTTGTGATCAGCTGCGGAGGACACCATTGAGCACCTCAGCAGCCTTGAATGCGAATGCAACCCTGTCATGAGCCTGGCTGCATCTGGTGCAGCCAGGCTCACGAGTGCACCCTCTGACCCGTCAAGTCCACCTCCGCGCCACCAAACCTATACCGATCATGCTTCGCATCAGTGCCCTCGTCCTCGACATCCACCGCCATGTCGCCCTCCGCTACAGGTCCCAAGCACTCCTTGACGATCGCAAGCAGCCGCTCCTGCTTCTCCTCGTCGTAGCGGCTATCCAGCTCCTCCATGATGGTGTCCAGCTCGGCGAGCGACTTGGGCCGCAGGTTGAGAATCATGAGCAGCTCGGCCTTTTCAATGGAGAAGCCTGCGTCCTTGGCGCGCCTGAAGAGCTCGCGGTACGCGGCGCTGCTGTAGCGGCCGCGCGGGTCGGCCAAAGGCGAGCCAGCTGCTGTCAGTTGCGATTCGACCTGTGTGGTGTGCCGTGTGAGTGAGCCGGTGATCAATGAGGCACCGGTTGGCTGCGCGTGGCGATGTGTACTCACGTCGGTCAGGACCCGGCTCAGGTTTGAAGGCATGGTGCGCGCGCGTCCGGTGCCGTCGGTACCATCGTACTCGCCCTTTTGCTCGCGGACGATGTTGAGGACCTCCCAGTTGCTGAGGGCGGCAGACGACTTTTCGATGACCTTCATGGTGGAGAGGGGGAAGGGCTAAATCCAGGGGTTCTGACTGCTGCTAGGCTCTCAAGGGGAAGATGGGTGGTGGTGGTGGCAGTGGTGGTGTTCGAGGCTTGTGACTGATGCTGAGAAATGCTGCAAAGAGTCAGCAAATGGCTTTAGAATGGGTCAAATCGACAACTGAGCTTCGGAACAACGTGTGTGCAGATTGGAAACCAAGGTACGAGGGCGCAATCCTCTGAGACCCAAACTAGAACGAGTGGGGGGAATTTCAAAAGCGAGCGATCTTGAAGACTGCCGAAAAAGAGAAATAAGGATAGGGAAGGGATGAAGAGCAAAAAGTCGATGGGATTAAAACTAAAAGAGACTTTTGAGATTGGAAACATCAAGCATACCTTGGGCTATCCCGAGGTCAGATGCTCGACGCCCGCCACGGCCCCTGTCGCTCCAAAGGCGACCTCAATCCGAGATGCAGAAAAATCTCTCTCGTGACGTGCGGTGCAAAAATTCTTCAGCGTGCAAGCTCTTCCTCTTCAAAACAGGAGTGGTAGCCAATCGATCGAGTCAACACGAAAGCGCTGCAACGAGGATGTCAGGGAACGGACTCGAAGGTCAACAAGTCGGCGCAATGTTCTTGGTGTTGAGGATCGGGACTAGAGGGAAATCGGAGCCGAGCGCCCCAGCAGAGTTGGGAATTTGTAGCCGGGCTTCCCACGACGCTTCCGAACGTCACTCAACTTGCCGGCTGCCGGCGGCCATCCGTGTTGTCAACCACTCTGTTCAAGCTCCCGTTTGTTTCATTACTACTTGTTGGCGTTCTTGCAATCACGCTCTAGCGATGCGCTGTCCTCAGCCCCATCCACTTAGGTTCGTATCTGCTGCGCGTTCCGAGTCGTCCGCCATGGGTATGAAAAGTCTGCTGCGCTACTTGTTCTGGCGAGGGACCGTCTCATTCCCGTCTATCTCTTCAGCCTCTTTTCGATCCTTCTCCCGGTCTGGACTTGAAATGAGATCGCACGTCTCGAGTGCACTTAAGAGCTTGGAAGACATGTGTCCGCGCGACCGCTAGGTGATCCGCCGCCGGGCAGAAGGCTGCATGGAGGCTCAAGGCCCCTCGCGTCATTATGCTAGGAGCGTGCAGATCTTTTCAAGGCCTTTGGCAATGGGGTGGTGAGATGAAGGCAGATATCTCGTGCTGGCCTACCCGCTGGACGAGCTCTTCGAAGGTCGACACGCCGTTGCGTTTGTGTGGCGACGACGAAGCACCAGTTTTTCAGCTCATGCTAGGCAATATGCAAGGGAATATTGCGAAGCCTCCAGCAGGGTCGCTGGGCTGCACCGAGGCGAATCAAGTACAGGCATTGAGATGGTAAGGTGAACACGGCGTTTGGAGGTGAAGATTTTGGTGAGGGATGGACGGTGACACGGTGATGTCAGGAATGGTAAGATTCATCTGGTAGGAATGCTGGTACTGAATTGTCGTAGTAATGGCGGCGACGACGAGGTCGCCTCGCTAGGTCAACACCATGAACCTGGCAAGAAGGGAGCAGGACGACGACGAAAGACGTCCGGCGCGCAGACGGCTCGCCACGGTCAGAACCACTCCACACTATCACTTCCACCACTGTAAGACGTTGCCAGCACTCCAATCAGTATATTAACAGTGAACGCCGCTCCAACATCAACAGCTGGTTAGCGCAATGGAATAGGACGCAGTCTCAACGTCATTGTCACCAATACCTTTAAAGAGTAAAACCCTAAAGGTATGTGAGCGATTGGGTTAGCGAACCATTAAGCCTCGGTTCGATTCCTGTCAGGATCAAGAGAATATGATTGCTATCAGACTCTCTCTGGCGAGGGAACTCCAAGGCAGTGTACAAGCGTTTCCTTTTTGCACTCTCCTTTTTCCTCTTTTTGCTCCAGAGGCAGGATACAGCTTGCAAGTACTCTGGCCGTGTTAATAATTCTGCTTCAAGTCGTTCCAACCTTTTTCTCTGCCCGCCTGCATGCTACAGCTCACCTTCGCGGACACAATGACTGAAACAACCGCGCCTGGATTTCATTGAGACATAGTCGGCGGCTTCAACACGAGCTTATGCGGCACATCAAGACATGGCACGATGGAATTCGATCGAATGGCCATTTGACGGCTTCCCATGTTCTTGATGGGTGGTATCTAAGTCTAGTCACATCTCCTTTCTTTGTCATCATCTCTTGGTTTCCCCCAGGACACTTGTGAGTATTCTCTCCATCCGTCTGTAGAGGGATGCAGAAAAGACGGGCTCCTAATCCATCCTGTACAGTATGACTCTTCATGTTCTTTTCTGCTATGCTCGCGAAGCCGCGTCACCTACGCACCCTCGGACTGCTTTCTTGTTTCCCGCAGGTCTCGGCATCCTTGTCGTCCTCTTTACCCATTTCATTGTCCTGCTTTCTCGCAGCGGCGGCGGCCGCCCCCGCAGCAGCGGAGACGGTGGCATGCGGCACCCCGCAGCCTTCCCACAGGTTGTACCACGCGGCTTGGAGTTCATGATTGCCGAACGCGACGCCCTCATCCTTGCTCTGGCCTCTTTCGACAGCGGCAGCGCGCTGTGCCTCTGCTTGCACGAACAGCGCCGTGCGCGTTGCGGCCATGGAGGCAAGCATGTCGGCTGGGGAGCGGAGGTCGGGGCGTGCGGCCAGTCCTGCTTCTCCTGATGCTCCTGGTGATGGTGTAGACGATGAGGTAGGTCCAGGGGGACTCTGTGGCTGAAGAGGATGCGCCTGAGGAGCAGAGGAATGATGCTGCGCTGGCGCAGAGGTCGAGGTGGGAGGCATGGATGGCGGCGCGGAAGCTGCTCCATGTGGATAGGATCGCGCAGGGGGATGCTGATGGTGCGAGCGAGAAGGAAGGATTTGCGGGTCGATGGGCACTCTGGACGAGGATGAAGAGGTGAAGCGCGCGTGGTCATGCGGCTGCGAAAAGGGAGGTAGAGATACAGACGCTGGGGTCCCGCCGAGGCGTTGATATGGGAAATTGGCTTGTGCGTGGCCAGGGTGAGAGGGATAACGGTGATGATGCTGCATCGCCGCATTTGGTGGCATGGTCGACACGGCAATGTAGTTGCGGGCAGCGGCGCCGCTCGACGGACTCTGGCGGCCGATAGGAGCTGCTTGGTGTTGAACGCCCAGCCCAGGGGGGGAAGAGATGGGATTCCACGAGGAGGGCGGCATCATGGGCTGGCGAGCTTCCCACTTGGTCTTGCTTGCCAGAGAGGCCGGGTTGACGGTTTGAGTCTCTGTCTTGGGTTGCGATATGTTGGTCGCAAAGGAGCTGGGGGTGTGGCAGAAGGCGCATCGGATACCGCTGTGCTCGGCCTGGGGCGGCGGACCATGGGTCCTGCTGTCGGTCGGACAGTTGGTGTCATTTCTGCTGCTGCTGCTGCTGCTGTTGCTGCTGCTGTTGCTGCTGCTGCTAGCAGCAGCTCTGGCGGAGCAGCGCTGGCCACGGCTTTGGGAACGGCCGCAGGCATGGCAGGTCCAGTGGTACGTCTTGCACATGGCTGGCAGTAGAACGAGACGATGACGATGCGGAGGAAGCTGAGGACGGCCATATTTGAGCCCTCTCACCTGAAAGAAACAGAGGCAAGATTGATGGAGACGTGTTTTCCTCATTAGGCATTGTGTAGAAATGCAAGACAAGACAGCAGAGGCAGATTGATGGCAAGCAAACAGTGGATTCATGGCACCTCTACAAACACGACGGGAGGAGACAAAGGAAGATGGATGGAGCACTGATGGGAGTGCTCCGCGAACGACGTCATTTTGCGGGTGATCTCCAAGTGTTGTCGAGCTGTCGCGGGGGATCTCTTCTAGGAAGTGGTCAATCATGGCTCGCACGGAGCAGAAGACATGAGCCCCGGATGGAGGGCTGCATGACGCGTCTGATTCGAGAGTGGGAGCGCCATGTCGCAGATGCGACGGCGAGAGGGTACAGTAGGACCGAAGGAGTGAGGGTGAGTTGGCTCGTCGGGTAGGTTCAGGGTGTGGGGGATGTGGCCC